>JBBPDC010000007.1:22598933-22615596 GCA_037974485.1 Hemigrammopetersius urotaenia | reverse complement strand
TTCATTTGTTTGTGTGTTGTATACTCACTACTTGTTCAAGAAAAAAAAAAAAAAAAAAAAAAAAAAAAGAGTGTACCATCCGGGTACTTTTAGAGCAAAGCGTTTTAGCTTGGTTGCCAGTGTGAACGCACTATGCATTAAAACATAGTGTCCGAAGTGTGCAAGTGCGCAATTTCAGACGCACCCTATGGCTGTTGAGTTGCTCTTGTATGAGACTGAGCTCCACCCTGTGCAGAAAATTAAAAAGCATTTCCTGACTAAGATGACTTCCGCATCTTTTTTCCAAGGTACCATCCCCACACACTGCTCCCTGGGCGCTGTGTTCTTAGCTGCCCGCTCCTTCACTCAATGAATACATTAATGTAAATTCAGCTTCATTTTCATATAAATGTTTTTGTACCGTCCAGAGAACACTGCTGTAGAAACGATGAGTAGGACCATGCACAACGTCCCTTGGTAAACTACATATACATATAGACTGTATGTCACTCAAGCCTGTCTGAAATGCACACTTTTAAAAGTAGCAAAGGTCTCTTGGCCTCGACATCTGGATATTGTTGCAAATTTTCAGAAAAGACCTTGGGACAGGAGCCATTTACAGACACTGAATAGAACTAAAGTAACACGGAGAAATACAGTATAAGAAACACTGGAAACAGTGAGTAGGACCCCCACATGTTTACTGAGGATAATCATTTTTGTCCACACAGCTGGTGAATGTGACTTCTCTTTAATGTATGCTGAAGCAATCATTATAATGGAAAACAATACAGAAGTTGGTGTAATAGCACAGGGAAAGAGGCCACCCCTACGTTTAGACTACTTACACAATTTTTCAGGTCTTAGATCCATGCCATCCTTTTCAATATGCTTGGGGGAAGGGTGGAGGGGCTAACAAATTGGCAGCTTAAAAAGGACATTATCTAGATGTTCTCTAGCTGTACAAAGCAATACAACTGTCTATACACAGACAATTTCAAAACAGCTCCTTACCCATGTACAGATCTATAGCATCATATGCATATAAGCATCCGCCAAGTTAAATGAAGTGATTTGAACTGAAAATCGGATCCTGCCACGTCTCTTACATTATTTTCCTCAGGCCTTTAAAAATGACCACACTGCCAAGAACATGCAGCACCACTGTGTTCTGAGTGCTACCAAAACGGCACCATATTTTAAAGCTACAACGAGAATATCTTAACAATGAGTTCTTGAAGAAAAATGGGCTAAAGCAATAAAAAAATTTAATTTCTCTGATTAAACTGCTAGACCAGCACTCCTACTGAGGTGGTTTGTGAAAACAGGTCCTGTTGTCAAAAATGACTGTCCAACACAAAACTACACTGGCGACTTGGTTTTGGGTGATATATTTACCAAAAACATTTGGGTGACTAAAGAAGCAAAATTTGGACTACACATTTGATTTTTGTGTAAAACCATTTCTTTAACAATACAATGGTCAGTTTACAATTTAGCTCTAAAACATACTGGTCATAGCTTTAATGTGAACATGACAATGAACCAGTTTACTGAGGCTAATCAACCAACAGCTGCAGTGAGTAAATGGCAGGACAAGTCTTAAGCTGTATCATACATTTTTGGCGTGACTACATTTTTTTCCAGATAGACAAACTGAATAATGTAGCAAATGATACCTTTCTCTCCTCCAGTGGACCCATATATGATAACATAAGCTTCACCCAGGCCATTCGAGTGAGGATGGAGAATAGAAAAAACAAAAAACAGCACCAATTTTTAAATAATTAGGAAAACAAAAGATTAAGTAAGTCACAGATGACAGTTTTTTTCACAACAATCATTTAGCTGCATAATGCTAAATGAGAATGTTTTTTGATTCGTACATAAATATCCCAAAATCCAAAACTAACACTAAACACCCGGCGTAATGGCCGAACTGAGAGGTACAGGTGTTTGAAATGAGGGAGGACGAGGACATGCCACACACTTTTGCCACTGATGTGCTTGTTTCCATGGATCCTACTAAGCTCCAGACCAACAAATCAGCCAGAAATGCTAAATGTGCTCAATGAATATTTGAAATACCACAGTTTATCATAGTATTTCAATGGTCTGGTGAAGTGGAAACTAAGTGTCCACGAAATTACATGCTGAGACCAGATTGCAACACAGCTGACTAGATGTTCTGCAGCTAGACTGTCTGCACTGGTTGGTTTACCTTCTCCTACGACACATCCTGAATGTTTTAAGTTCACTGCGGCCTCAACTGTTTCTGTATTGCAATGCCAACAGCAATACACCATGCTCTCAGAACGAGTAGCCATACAGTGGGTCAAAGTGTGCGTCTGTGTGCTTTTAACATAACGTACAACATATTTCACAGCATACATATGGGGGGAAACACTGGATCTACTGTAGACAGATTAAAAGAGAGTGCTGAGCAGATGAATAAATTAAAAGTCTGTGGGTTACCGTCGACCCCGTCATTATTTACACTTCTGTACAAACAATAAAAGTACTTTAACTTTTGCCTCTCAGCTTAAAAGTAAACTAGTTCGAAGCTCTAAATGCGTAATTAAAAGTTAACAAGAGTAAAAGAAATCTATGCTTTTAAACATCTGTTATGATTTTAGCTTATTAGGAGCTAGACAGTGTCACAGGATTGAAGCAGCTGAGTTGTCAGTGGCAAAGGCAACATGCATTTGTGGATGATTATTTGCATAAGAACGAACATAAAAAATGAACACTTAAAAAAAAGGAAAAATATTACAAAAATAAGCCAGCTTCTACACTTTCATCCTTTCTTTGGGCCTTGTTGTGTCTTGGCCAAATACTCGCTCCCTACACTCATCTATCAGTTAATCATATTACATGCCAGATTTGAGTTATGGAGATTTACAGCTTGATTGTAGGGGTCCAGCCACAGACTCCTGTTCTGAAATATTAAGCCAATGAGGTTGCATTTGAAGAGGAGATGGAGGAAAAGTTATGGAAATTTACAGGGTGATTGTAGGGGTCCAGCCACAGACTACTGTTTTGAAATTTAGGCTGATGAAGACTGACTCCGCTTCGGCTGCTGCACGTCCTTCGGGACCAAATGAACTCACAGCAGCTCCTCAAACACAGCAGGCTTCGTATCCTCTCAGAGTAAAATAAAACAACATTGGAATAAACATGAAACTATTAGGAGAATATTCTCTTATCTGTACTATATTACTTCAGGCTATGTTCATAGTTCAGGCTTAAGGTAATATAAAACAAGACATAATTTGGCACAAAGTGAAAGGTTTATACAATGTGAAAGGCTGAGAGAGAAAGAAGGAAGAAGAACAAGAAGGGAAATATTAGTTCTACACTGGGTATAAAACTCATTTGAGCTCTAATCCTCTCTTCTGTATCTGTTTCTTTCTGCATCCGTGCTTGTCACCAGCCCTTTTCAAAGTCCAACCAGGACTTAAAGTCTTTTCCTGAAATAAACAGGCCACCAGTGAGGGCAGACCCATTCTATCTTTCTAGAAAGGCTTAATAATGACATAATAAATCTTAATAAACTTGAATGAAGTCTTATGAACTTTTCCTCTTATGCGATGCGTGGTGCAGAGCGGTCGTTGGTCATGGTCTTCTTCAGCTTTACTCCACGCCGGATAGCCAGGAGCATGGTGTCCCCCTGCTGGTCTGCCAGGTCCTGCTCATCTAGTGCCCCCTCTTGCCCCTCCAGACCTGTGATCTGCTGTCCAGGAGGCAGGGGAGGGTTAGTGGAAGCCTGACCACTCCAAGAGGCCACAGGCAGGATGCCTTCCTGCTCCCCATCCTCACCCAATGTGGGGGAGCAAGGGCTGGCCAGTTCTTCAGCCTCCTCACTGCTGGGAAGTGAAAAGCCCCCTGGAAGGTCAGGCACAGTGGGGGTCATGACAGGAATCATGGGGATTTTGATAGGGATGGGACCGCCGCCAGCTGAGGCCCTGCGAACAGAGGGTTTTGTGGAAGGGGTCCGGCGAATGGTGGCCACCCCGGGTGTGACGATGACTGGTCCGGGTGTAGACGGGAGGCCTGCGGTGGAGGCTGGGCGTTTGGCCTGGAACAGCTTGCGGTAGGACTGGCTGATGTCACTGTTGCGTGGGATGGTGGAGGATTTGTCAAAATCCTGCTGATCTCCCTCATGCTCACCGCTGACTGAGAAGTAGTCATAGTCAGACACTGAGGGCAAGATGGACACAGAAGAGAAATACGAATTAAGAAACGAACAGGTCTTAATCTGAAATCATCACTGTATTATATTCACAATAAAATGGTCACTATGTTTCCTAACACCACTTAATGGTAGGAAAATCACTGTAACTGCGTCTAACTCAGAGACATGCACAGACAAACACACACACACACACACGGACATACAAACAGACATACAAACCGACATACACACACACACACACACACACGGACATACAAACAGACATACAAACAGACACACAGACACACACACAAACACAGACAGACACACAAACAGACACACAAACAGACACACAAACAGACACACAAACAGACGATTGATATTACCGTATCAATCAACAATGATGCAATTCTGTAACTCTCTTCTTTGCTTAACCCTAACCAAGTTATTAGTTGAGTTCTTTTCTACCCTTTTTGTTTCACCATCCAAAAAAGGAGAGAATATGTGCTGGAGAATATGGGAGACCTCCCCACTCCTACAGATTTTTATGAAGAGAGCATTTTTTCCTCTTTCTCTTTACTCCAAACGTAACCAGTTAGCTCAGTTAGTTCAGGCATGTTGAGTTTGAGTTTGCTTTTTCAGTTTTAAAAAATGAAAGTAGTATTAGCAGTCACCTTGAGGCCTACGTTTTGTCAGCTATTTCATTAATTCTGGAAGCAGAAGAGTCTTAACCGGGTCACTATAATCAGTGTTCCTCTCTATCTCCCCCTCCCTCACACACACACACACACACGAACACACACACACCTTGAGAAGGGATAGTATCCTCAGAGCAGCACGGTGTTGTGGTTTGTGTGCTGTAGCCACTGGAGCACTGAAGAGAATCCCTGCTGGACCGTTGAGTGTCCAGCTGCAGTCCACGAGACAGGGCCAGAGCTAACTCCTCACGAGCCTCCATATCTTCCACCTGTGCACACATACACACACACACACACACACACACAAGGTTTTTGTTTGCTTTATTTACATAGTAAGGCAGTAAACTGTGAAATCAAAAATCCTAACTGAGACTTAGATGCTTTAAATTTAAGGCAACTGACCTTTGGTGTGACAGCCATGCTTCTGGCCTTCTGGCTGTCGTCAGGGAGAGTGGAGACTGGGCTCGTACGAAGAGAGGGCACAGAGCCGTTTGAATCTGGAGCCTCTTTTGGCTCTTTTTTCCTCCTCAGCGTGTTTACCATGGGCTGATCGTACGGTCCTGGCTTAGCCCAGTCCTGTAGCCAGTACAAGAGTCAATCATTACTTGTTCCACAAAACTGCAGTATAACTCTATCTGATTTAACCTGCATTCCCAGGGCAGATCACTAGATGGCACCACTAATCTGTGGTTAATGTATCTGGGATCTGACCAGGATGGTCCTAGCCTTTCCTTTATGTCTGCCGGGATAGTCTCCAGCACTCTGTGACCCTGGTGAGGCTGAGCGGCTCAGATGATGGATGGATGTATTTGGGCCTCATTAGTCGGATCTTAATCGCAATAAAGAGCTCTAAAGGAAAACTGGTTAACCATAAACATTTACGGTGGAACTGAATACCCTGAAATCTGAGTGATTGTGACAGCTTTCCACTGTTTGGTTGCTGGCAGAAAGTCCCAGACCCATCATCTTCATTTTGTGCCCAATGAAATCTATAACTGAGGACCAGCTTAAACAGGTTTCACAGCACTGGGATGCCTGCAACTTTCACTGAGCAAGTCTGCTTGTTATTTTTTTTTATTGCTAATGTACCACTTACAAATGACTTTATACATGAATATCACTGGGAAATCATTTATTCAGAGTCTAACTGAATCCTACACCAAAATGAATCTTTAAATGTATTTTGCTAGAAAATATGAGCAACATCAGTGCAGCAAACATTCTAGTACTCAAATGGCTTTATGGATCCAAACAACACTGAATCATCTGGAATTCAAAGCTGTGGACGAAATGGCAAAAAAGAGGAAAACAAATCACATCACTGAATAACTAAATTAATCTCTAAATAGGTGTGAATCAGTGCAGCAATCTATGGACATGTTCATGGCAACCTCACCTATAAGAGACAAATCACAACCAGAAGACAAGTGGATGGGATGAAGGAATAAAACAAAGGAATGGACAAACCTTCCAACTGGGGATCTTGGAGGAGGGGGGGAGCATGCCGGGGCTCAGTGTGCAGTAATGAGGGTAATCGGGCAGAACAGCAGAGCCTGGCCTCGACCATGACCTCAGAGTGGATGAAGAGGAGGAGGATGATGAGGAAATGGAGGAGGGAGGAGGGGGAAGGAAGGGAAAGACTTCCCCTGAGACCCCACCAGATAGGTATAAGGACTCGCCAAGTCCATAGTGGTCATAGCCGTTGGACAACTGAGGATGTGTGGCGGATCAGATGGAACGAAACCAGACACAAATAACAAACAAAACGGGAAAGAAAAAAATCACAAATGAATGAATAAACATATAAGGCGATAAAAGGCAAATATATATGACAAAAGCAAACTATCAACATATTAACACAAAGGGTAGAAAGCAAACAACAGCTGGCAACTGAATATGTATGGGGAGAAGGCAAATACGGAGTGTGTCCAGCAGCAGAGATTCCACAATGGGGTACAAAAAGGATATGCTGTAAGCAGGGGCTCAAGGTTTGATAGACCTTGATGGGAAAACCAATAGGAAGAGGTCCCAGTGTCCATAGGACCAGTGGAGAGTTCACCTTTTCAGTGGAGGCAGTGGCCCCGGCTGAACCGAGGGAAGTGGGGGAGCTGCACTCGCTGACCGACTGACAAGCCTCTGAGGCGTCTGACGAACTGGAGCTGGAGGTAGTCTGCAGCATGCAAGGTGGACAGAGCGACAGTGGGAAATTTCCACACACACACACACACACACACACACACACACACACACACACACACACACACACAGTGTGTAAGTGTATCACAGCATACAGCCAGCATGAATGAACAAACAGAACAGAGACAGACAGACAGTCAGGCAGATTGAGAGGGCGAGAGAGAGACAGCACAGAAAAAGCAGGTTAGGCGCTATGCAAAAAAAGCAGCAGAAACTTAAAAACTAAGAGTTAGTGAGAGTGACTGAAATCAGAGTAAACAGCTGCATTAGAGTGGGCGCAAGCCACAGGCCTCCACTAATTTAGATCTGTCAGGTTCTTGGAACGAGCGAAGAGGGGAAAATAGCAGATATCCAGGCATTTAGGAGCACGTGTGAGTTGGAAAGTCGACCGCCAGAGTGTTTTCCCTTGGTCTGTGGGGAGCGCGGAGGTGGTGGCTGGCAGGAGGTTAGAGCCGTGAGCCGCTCATGCTGTGACCTGATTTAAGGGCTAGATGATACTCGACGCTGGATGATGGCATTGTTGGCGAAGGTCCTTAAACCACAGTCCCGGGCTTTAAAGAAACCAGAAGCTCGTTTTGCCAGAGCAGAGCTTCCACTGTGGTCAGCCCCCCAACCACTTTTAGCAAGGATGACCTCAGCATCTTCCGCCGTTCCCAGACCGGTACTTTTTGAGGGGGGTTCAGTGAGGCTGCCTTGGGAGGCCTTCAAGATGCACCCAGTCTCTGTAGCGATCACAAACCGGAACAGCACAGACCGCTGGCAGACACATAGACACATTCTGTGGGTGTCTGGCTGAAATCAGAGTTTTTTCAGTTGGGGAAAAAAGTAAGCTCTGCATAATTTGAGTTTAATGTCAAAGTTGGTTACTCATTCTTATCCTGGGCCAGCTACTCTCTTTCAAAACTTAGAGGAGAAGATCATCCAAAACTGCTATCTAAAATAGCATTAGCATGGTCCTTCATGCCCTAATTGCTTCTAGTCATGGCTAATGCAGTTGGAGTCTAGAAATTCCTTTAAGATTTTCCACAATAGGGAGTACAAAAATGGAGCTTGACTAAAATAACTAGCACAGGGTTATCTCTGCCAACAGTGCAATGCAACTGGCTCTCCTGTGGGGAGGCAGCACCTCATGGGAAAGTGGAAAGTATACTATGGGAGAGGAAATGGAAGAACACAGCTGGACACCCTCCGGCTATATGCTAAATCACTCCTAAATAAAAATTGTTAGTTACAGAATGACCGTTGACTGAACCACAGACTACACCACCACCTGCAAGCATGTTCTTGAGGTGGAATCTTCTTTAAGACTGCAGGGAGAGGGTTTGATCAGGATTCGAAGACTCTCTCTCAGACTGTGGGATAAGGGGGTTTGGGGTTTGGGATTCTTCCTATGGCCTCTCTAATGTCAATAAGAGAAACACACTCTGGATGAACCCTTTATGAAATACAGTAGTCCAGTAAAATCCATACTTCTGTTTTGCAGCCAAGGTACATGACACATATCCAACAATCTTACTGTACATGTGAAACAACCCCAGTAAACACCATAAGGTGGTCTTACCTGTGGGACAGAGTCGGACGGCATGGGTGAAGGCGACTTGGACTGGCAGGCGTCGTGAGAGACGAAGCCCGAATCATGTGAGGAGACGCTGGCTAGTCGGACGGGGGCCTGCTGCGGCAGGGTGGAGCTGCGGTAGCGATAGTGTGGGGAAGGGGAGTGAGAGTGCGAGCCACTGGAGCGCGAGTCACTACTGTTCACACTGTTCAGACTGCTGTTAGAAACAGGAATGGGGCAGGGCACAGTCAGGGACAGAACAGGGGGGAGAGGGGAGGCCGGGGGATCCATTAACACTCCACACAAACTCAATGCAGCAGGCAAAAACAAAATCAAAAACACAACCACAATGTGACGCATGGAGTACATAAAACTGAACAAATAAATAAAACAAATCAATCACAAATGCCTCCCCCTGGGGATTTAAGCTGTGTTTTGTAGGCTGGTGATTTGTGTTATTAGTCCCTTTTGTGAGCAATACTGAACCCATATCAGCAGTATCTCACTAGTGCATCCATATTTGCCATTTTTTATTCTTTGTAAATGATTAAATTGATTTTTTAGAAAGTCTGTACTACACTGTACACAGTAAAGAAAATGTCTCTTTAATATTGGTTAAAAGATTTGATGCTTAATTAGAGCTGTGCTCAATTAGTGTGTGTGCGCATCACTGTTAGCTTGGCACTAACATAACACTGGAATTTCCCATATAAGTGCTAGTGTAAATTAGCATTACTGTAATTTTGCTACTTTTATGCACAAAGTGAATAAATGACTGGTTCAAAATAGCATTGAAGATCTCAACATTTCTCAAACTAGCATTAATGGTCAAATAGCATTACTTTAGGTCTGTAGATATCAGCAGATATCTTGATAATGATTCTTAAAGTACTTGAAGGTTGTTTTCATATACAGTTATCAAGGGATAGCCTTATTCTGTAAAGTATTTTCAAAGTCTTTCCATTGTATGTTGTTCAGTTAAGCATACTGCCATTGTTTCACATAAAATATTACTCTATTAACTGTTAAAGTAATCGGTAGATTACGCAGTTACTAGTCACATGCCTTTGTCTCCAGATTTTAAAAAATGCTTCCTAACCAACACGTATGTCTCAACTGGTGCAACATTTCAAATAAGCTGTATGTTTATTTCTACAACAGCTGTTAAAACTCCAGAAGGCTAAATGTGGAGGCTTGTAGAACACCAAGAACATGCCACTGATATAATACAGGATAATTACTGGGTGCCCTGATTGATATTTTTAGACGCTGCTCTAAAATTGGAGCTCTTGGCAAAAGAAGCTCCTAAAGATTCTTCATGTCCAGTGAGAATGGAAAGTACTGCAAAAGGTAAGAGTTGAAAGTCTAAATATCAACATAAAAAGAGGCGAGAAATAAAAAGGAAGGTGAAGATTATTCACCATGTTGTAAATCTACAGTTTAAATGAGTTATAACCCCATGGCCTAAGGTACGGTGACTCAACCAACAAAAAGAAAGACACAGCAACGCAGGCATCATCACACAAACTGTTTCTCTATTGAAACAGTTCAGCGGATAACAAACACTGCATACAACTGGACACATATAGGGTGGAGGGATCAGTGAGGAGCATCTTTTTGTAGGGCAGACTGCTTCATCTGAACAAAAATCAATAGCTCTAATTCATACACCTCATTTACTTTCACTTTAAAAACATGTTGATATATAAAACAGGTCGATATGTTTAAATTAGTAAATATTCATTCTCAATAAGCCCTATTCTTGACCTCCAAATATGCCCAGACATGCAAAAATCCAAGACATTTATATGTAAGTAAGCTAGTAGTTCCCAAACTGGTCCTCAAGACCCACCAGATGGTCCACAATTTTGCTCCATCACTGAGTTGTGAGTTGAGTTTGAGCAAAAAATTAGAACATCTTGAAGTCCCAGAGAAATAGACTGAGAACCACTGAGTTCAATCACTGTATTCAACACCAGGAGGCACTGTGAGCATTTAGGATTTCTTTGTAGTCAACAGAACAATCCCATGCTTTTCTGTCTGTTCCAGGGACAGTAGTAAAAATCAACTGCTGACTTTTATCTTGTCATGCTTGTCATTACACATCACACTGGGTGAAACTGCTCAAGCTGCTTACCTGCACATACTGGACTTCCTGGACATAGTGGTACTGGGAGAAGAAGGAGGGGTTTGGTAAGACCAGCTATAATCCGAACCCTTCAAGTCGTGTATGACCTATGTGGCAGAGACGAGACACACAAACACACTCAAAACTCTAGCTTTATGAATGCTTTCCACCAAACTGCACTTAATTGTAGGTAAACAAAACTGTGTCTAAGGTTAAACCCAGCCTTAATTTTAGGAACCATAAATAAACAATTGGCTTCAAATTAAAATGAAAGAAACATTTTATTTTAAATTAATGTTTGAATAATATGTGTAATGCTCAGTGTATCAGGAGACCAAACAGAAACAGAAATGTTTTGCCATAAACAAAAGCTTTCACAGACATGGTGTCTGTCCTTGGACCTTGAACAAGCCTGTCAGAGTTTGAGGGATTGATTAATCACCAACTGTCCAGTTCTTCCACTCTGTCTATCAACTGACTTTTACAGTCTGCTGGCAACTATGATACTTCTGATGAAAGACATGTTGTTTATACAGGGCAACAAAAGGATGTCTACTGTGCCTCCATGGTTAGAATTCCATTCATGACATTCATGGTGTAAATCAAGATAAAATCAACTCAAAAGTGGTAAACGCACTTTTGAATGTTTGGGACATATTAAACGAAACCATTATAAATATCTATTTTGGGGGAAATGAAACCAGTGTAATCAGGAAGGCGGTGTTAATAGCAAGGTCTAACCAACATGAAAGCTTCAGGACCAATTCAGATATGGCTTTTATGGGGCAAACTATTCTGATTAAAGATACTGGCAGATAACACTGACTGACTTAATACAGAACTTGTTATTTAAATGTTATATTGCAGAGCGCTTCACTGGTTGATATGACTGAAACTCAGACAGTAATAGTATAAATATGTAGCATTTCAATGAAGCTACCCAGAAGACTTTTCCTCTCCATACAATATTTTTGGTGTTATTACATGTTATTTCCATAGTAAATGTTGATGATTGGTGTGACTTGGTTTCATTTTCATTCAAAGCAACATTCAAACAGCTTTTCTAATCCTTTTGCTGGTTTATTCAATGGACATAATGAATTTAGAGCTGGTTAAGCAAATAATTTTCCAACAAAATTTCGCGGCATGTTTATGTGGTTGTTTATCAGCTAAATTGAAAAGTACTAGCTGGGGAACAAGCATACCTGTTCACTTGCAGGGGGAAGTTTGTGGGGGTCCATGGTCAAAGCTTTGAGGTCATCAGCAATGGTCTGTAGATGGATAATTTCGCCCAGCATGGACATTTCTTCATCCTGACAAAAAAATGGAAAGAGGTTTCAGTTCGTGTCTGAATTTAGCTGAACAGAGCTGCCTGTGACCTCATGGTCTCAACCCCCTTACCACCACAGGTCGGAGCATGGCGACGAAGCTGCAGAAGCGCGCTCTCTCCTCGATCAGGGCCTTGCGAACTGCCTGCTTCTCCGTCTCCTCCAGCAGCAAATATTTATCGTTCACGTCCTGCACGGCGCTGTCCAATTGTGGCTGAAAGTCTCCTCTCCCTGCAAGGGGAGAAAATATCATTTAAAAAACCAATCTGTGTTTTTGAGGTCTAGAATCAGAATCAGATTCAGAAAACTTTATTGATCCCAGAGGAAATTGCTTGCGTCATGACTACAAAGACACAGAGACACAAGAACAATATAAAAGTTTAAATAAAATCTTAAGAAACTCAATATGAAAATACACTATGCGACATACACAAATGCTAGGTATAAATACAGTACTGTACATATACTGTATATATAAGTTACACAGTTAAGCGAAATCTACAGACACAAATGGTAGTTTGGACTACGTACTGAACTTAGTAGAGAATAGATATTGCATGTAATTGGGATTCAGGACCCAATTAGAAAACATCACGTTATTGGACATGGTAAGACAACTGCAGATGATGTTTTAACACTTGTTAGGAACATTGCACTGCATTGCAAGAGGTTGTGATCTATCTTATGTATCTGTTACAGATCAGATTAAGTGTGGCCATCTCTGTGATCAGATTTGGATTTTCTGAGATTATTTGTACATTTGCATATTTGCAATGCTACAAGTGGTGTATATATGCCTATTGTGTATGCCATAGGATGTCATGACAAGATGATGTTTATTGTAATTTCAACCATTTACACAGTACATAGTGAATTGAAACAGCGTTCTTCAAGGGCAGGTTTCTTGAGCTGAGGCAGTCCTGTTAAGTATTATCACATCTTATAGTTTGAGGCGCATTTTCAAATATTTAGAGTTTCTTTATGGACAAAGGTCCATCACTCTTCAGTGTACGTCAGTGACAAACCATCAATCATGTTAGTTAGCTAATGACTACAATTTTTTTGTATTTAAAGGTCTATCTTCTCTTGCTTGACCAATACCAAGCTATAACCACATTTACAAAGCTCCAGTGGAATGGAGTTGGTTAACAGCTCTCAGGCAAATCACCTAGGAGTCTAACAAACAGCAGCCATTTAAAGGCTCTCCTGCCAATCCAGCTTATCCTTCAGGTGACAGCAGAAGTCTTTATTAGCAGAGGGCTTACTTATGAAAGCACAATGACATTGGCATTGGAAAAATAAAAGCCTGCATTGTTTACACAAGAGTGTTTAAGTCATACTGGGCTAAAATATCTTTTATAGTTTGAAATCCTACAGAAATAAATGATACATTTCTCTAAACTGCTAACCCAGATAAACGTGTTGAAATTTCTAGATTTCATAAATCCTTCTGTATCAGAGTTGGCAGTATATGCAAAATATATGATTTATCAGATCAGCCCCCAAATCCCATATTGTTGAACACTTCAGTCTTATATCGAAGACCAGTGGTTTTTGGGCCTGGCACTCTGGTAATGCATCTCCCAAAATGTGAAGAAAGTAATTCACTATCATGGGTAGTGGCAGGCCTCAACTAAGGTCACTAACCTTCAGCCACATTACCACAACAGAAATGGATCCATATTGGATGCTGTATACAGTGCTGACAATGATAAACAATAGTGCTGCTTCACATATTTTTTATTTTAAGTGTAGTTCTGTATAGTTGAGTCTGAGTTATCAAGGTGAAATCACACTTAAGTAGTAACAAGATCGCAAAAATACTGCTTGAATGTCCACTGTGGATTTTCTTTGGGCATTTTCTGCTACTAACTGTGATTTGGAGAAGGACATTTAGAAAAGACTGATTATAAGAATGCAGGAAACAAACTGATGCACAGCTTCTACCCCATCATACCAAGGCCACACAGAATCCTCCAAACTCCGAAAAACACACAAAATGGCACAACTTTTTGTGGCACGGTTTACTCCCTGTGCTCATTCTTGAAAAAACACTAAATGCTGTGGTGCGGTGGTGATTTTCTCTTGACTATGAAACGCAACTTTCAGTTTTCCCAGAGCCACAGTCACGACAGTTATTTTGATGGAACCCAGATTTTCAGACTAAAATAAATTAATTGAATAATAAATCACTAACACTGCTAAAGTGGCTGCAGGAGTTGTTTCTAATTAAGTGCGAGCAAACAACATTAAAATAAAAGACAGTCGAAGCCAAAGAAGTGGCCAATAACTGTGTAGTCTGTAGGAAATTAGTTTTCATTTGGACGCAATACAAATAAGTGCAAGATGCGACTCTCACGACACCCATTCTTGTTGTGGAGAAACCGAACACATTGAGCATATCAGACATATGGAACCACTCTAACAGTCAAACCGGGTGCCAGATGCACATGCAAACATGGCAGGTTAAAGCCAACAGCGACAGACAGAGAGAAGTTGCCTCTCATATATGAAACACAACTGCCATATTTTCATGCTGCTAAAGAAAACACAAAGAGAAAAGCTGCCGGCCATACACAGAACACATAAAATTGTCATATCCTCGTGCATGTTTGTGTGAACAAAGTATTAGTATTAATACCAGTAGGGATGCACCGATTGCAATTTTCTTGGCCGATTCTGATTACCGATGTTTTTGTAAGTGTGATTGGCCGATACCGATTTTTCCGATACCGATTTTTTTCGATACAGATTTTTTCGATACCGATTTTCCCCCCAGATAACAGAAAATTAGAGCTGCTTTTATGTAACGTGGTAGTTACTTTCCCCGTTTACTTTTATAATAGTGACATATGATAGTGGCAGCTCTACAGCAAATACAAACAAAAATCTAATTTTCTTTAATATAAAGATATTTTTAAATAAATCAAATGTAATACATAAACAAATAAAAAAAAAAAAACCAAAAAAAGATCGGTTTGAAATCGGCAACACGTGTGAGTGATCAGGCCAAAAATCGGCCGTTTCCGATCACTGGCCGATCAATCGGTGCATCCCTAATTACCAGTCTAATATTTAAAGTCAAATTCAATTCTTTCCAAAACAAAAACACATATTTCTACCCATGCAAACTACATTCACATTTATTTTATTCACTGATTGGCTGAAAAGGCCTGCATAACCCTTGCATGGCCTTTTTAGTGCTTTCGACTATCACTTCTGATCCTTTAACACTTCCTCAGTGGTCAGTTTCAAACCACATTATTACTGTTGACTGTGTTACACACTTAAAAAACTGTTTTTCATTTTTGAAATTCTCAATTCCCATAACTTATTAGAACAGTTAATGTGGATATCTGTATATTTTAAAAACCATGTGCATTACACCCAGCAGTAAATACAGTGCAACATAGTAGCCATCTGGATTAGCCATCTGAATTTGTGCCAGATAGTCTTAGCATAGGGTAAGTCAGAGGATGGGTTAAGCTTAATCTAGCCCTTTGGCTTTGTTTGAGAGGCTCCTTTTGCTGGAAGAGTAGGTTATGTGTGAATGGGAAAGACTGCTCTCTTACTTTTTCTTTCTCTCCTGCCATCAAAAAGACCAGGTCCTTTTGCTGTTTATGACATGCAGTGAAAGCAGCACTTGGCTTCCCTGATTGCACAGGTATGGAAACTCGGGTCAGAGAGTGCAGATTGCTGAAGATCAGGCCACTGATCCTTTGTTCTTTAATTCCTAGTGGCTTAATAAAGGGTCATAACAAGATTTTTTCGAATGTTAACGACAATAATCCTCATTACAAAGGCTGTCTGAGTAGCCTGGATTTCTACATCCCTTGGTGTGTGCACCATATGCCTGTGACTTTAAAGTGTGCTTTTATGAGATTATCCTCTGCGAACTGTGTTCACATGAGTGATTTACATTTCCCGAGATCGCAGTCTTCCTCCACTTTGACCCCTGAGGTCAGAAAAACACATTTGTGAGGGCCACAAGCAAACTATCAGCCACGCTGAAAATTTGCAACAGACAAAGCACTCTCAAAGCCAAAAAGTGCTCTCAAGGAGTGACAGCTGCGTGTGATATTCACACCAATCTCACGTAAAGATAATGTACCCTACTGACAAAGGTCTTCGAGGCAAAGATGACACAAAGCTAAATGCTGGAAATACCCATGATAACCATAATCTGTTAATGTGGATATATTCACCAAAGCACCACGCTTTTTAAACAAATAGCTGAAAAAAGTACTTGAATATAGTTTTTAAATGTAATCGATTTGCCAAATTTGGCATGTTTAGTGTCAAAAGTTTGTTCTTTCAGGGTTCTATTGCTAAAAAGTGCATGGCAGTGAAAAGTAGTATTAGCATATCTTGAAGACTAAATGTTCACTTCTCCCTTAATTCTGGAAAGGGAAAAGAAGAGGACACGTCTTAATTGGGTCACTTCTATAAGCATTCAGCTCACACACTCACACACTCTCACACACACTCACACACACTCACACACTCTCACACACTCTCACACTCTCTCACACTCTCTCACACTCCCTCACACTCTCTCACACTCTCTCACTCTCACACTCTCACACTCTCACACTCTCACACTCT
>JBBPDC010000007.1:22576866-22590080 GCA_037974485.1 Hemigrammopetersius urotaenia | reverse complement strand
ACAAACAAGAAGTGTGGTCCTACCCTTTCCGTTTTCTGAAATGTCGTTGTGTTTTGCCCTTCAGGGCCACCGTAATTCTTACCAAAAAAAAGTGACAGAAAACTGAACACAAGTAATCACTAGGCAGATGTGTCTCCATGTTGTGTAACTTCATTGACACCCTTTTTCCTCATTCTCTGTTGGTTTATGGTCTGAAGAAAGTAAACTCATTCAGGAAAACTTCGGGGGGTGGGGTGGAGCTGGCATGTTTCAGCATAACTGTGTGGAACCCAATTGTTCACAGTTAATCCATCTCAGTCTTTTTGGAGCACGCAGTGCTTAAAACAACAGCTCCCGCTTTGCAAGAGACAGTCCATCTCTTGTTCCCATTCCAAATACAGAGCCTTGTCCAACACGTGTCCCACCCAAACAGACCAAAAAAGAACTATTCTAAGCTTAAACAGGCGGAGCACTTTCCCTCTCTTTCTCACTCACTCACAGGAATGATTTGTTGCTTGAGTAAAGCCTGTATGAATAAGTCTTCATAGTTCACCATGGCTATTTAAGGGGCACTGGAAACAGATAGTACAAGTGACTTTTTGAGTATTTTAAGAAACAAACGACAATGCGGCCACAGTTGAGTTTCTGCTGCCTGTCCCCAGTGGTGGTCTGGCATAGGCGAGCCAGCCCAGCAGAAAAAAGAGGCTTTCCTTTTTTAATCACAGAGATTAGGCTTCGTTGAAACACCAGCAGCTCAAATCCACACCAAAGCCAAGCGTTGAAAGTTGAGGTCATCAAGCAAGAGGCTGGTTTCACTTGCAGGCTCCTGTCTCTGTTGTTGTCTAAGAAATGAGGCCCACGGAAAAGCAGGTCCTAACATAACAAGCGATGGTGAAACAGAGAGATCACTTAACAGCTTGAAGGCAGTCTGTCCCTGATATATGTCGAGTTTGCACATTTGTGCAAAAGTGAAGAAGACAGCATGGTTAAGCAGTTACTGATGACTCTAAGCAACTCTACTTTAGTTGTATTATTGTACCCCAGTAACGGTTTTGTTGCACAGCTTTTCTGCCGTTCATGGGTAGGTTAACAAGCAACAAATCCTAGAATGAAAACAGCCCATTACAGGCTTTAATGCTTGATTTGTTCTTTTCCATCAGCAAAGGTCACCCCCATGTAATTCTGTCAGAGTAAGTTCAGAGGCCCCTGTTTTCCAGAGCAGCCACAACACATAAAGAAGTTTCATCTATCAAGAATGTCAGACACCATGTTTCATTCATAGCAAAAACAATAATCGGGGAAAACAAGCCAATAAAACATGTTCCTCCGTTCTTGTAGAAGGAAATGTTGGTTTCTGCCGTCAGCGAAAAATTATGGTTTTAATTGGGTCTTTTATAGTCTCGTGACACAAGCTCATATTTGAGCCCCTGCCATGAAGCCAATAGGATATCATCTTTGCTTCTCCCTCCCTCTCACAGTGTGGCTGGGCTTGCTGGTTTCTGTGGAGGCTAGATGGACACTCATTAAATGAACCCTTCCTGTGGTTCTTGCTTTCTAAGGTTGACTAGGGAGGAAACAGAGCGTCACAAAGTCCCCAGACTCACTGCTCGAAAAAACTAAGAGTCATAAAGACCACGCAACTGTTTGTACTCAGGAGAGGGGGGAGGGACTTGCACCTTGCTTTGACATGAAAGAGCTTGATATTAAAGCCCACTTGAGAGAAGAAACGTGCCCCGGTGCGCTGTTATCCGTCTCAACATGCTCAAGCTCATGCTCATCCGGCTTCGGAGCCGTTTTAGAGCATGGCACTTAAATCCTGTGACCCCTGAGTCTATATTTAGCCTGGATGTGGTGGTAGACTCCCTCCCAGAATGCCCGATGTTGTGGAGCGGCACTCCAAATAAATAGGCGTGACGTGGTGGCCTCTGTGATTAGCACAGCACCACACCTCTTTCTGCCTCTGCCTGTATGTCTGCCACTCCTGTGTCCTTCTCACCCTCCCTGCTGTTCTGTCGGCTGGCCTGTTTTTATCCACCCTTTGTCCCCTTTGATCTGAGTTGTTATGATAGGTGCAGTCCCAGTACTAGGCACAGTGTCATGGGAGACTAAACAAATCACTATTCTTTCACTTTCTGATGTCCGGTCAGATATACCAAATCACAGATTCCTTGTTTATGTTGTAAGCTGCTACATCATGTTGGCACCTCTATCATCACCTCTGTCTATCATGTCCTCCTTCTCTTCTCCACATATGACCCCAGACGAAGGTACATTACGGTCATCTACAACATAAATGACTTGGCAGTATGCAGAAGTAGCAGCACAGACACCAGATGGATTATAGAGTGCCAAAAATATATGTGACAGGAACTGATGACAAATCACATCGCAACAAATCCATTAAAAAGGAAGGACTGGACACCTCCAACCTATCTTTGCTGAACAGGACAAAGCAAGTGAGGAGGGAAGGCTGGTGTGAGACAGTTCACTGCAGGGGCGTTTGTGAGGGAGGTGATAGCACACAGCCTGTCCTTTTCCCCAGCCTCCCGCTAGGCCCAGAAGAGCTCCTGGTATGTGGCACATCCCTGCCAACATGAGCGTAAAGGACGCTGGCTGGGGGAGGGGCCGCTTAAAGGGGACACGGTTTTCCAACAAGAAAGCTTCAGCTGGGGATGGATACAAGGGTGGGCTTTCATGAAGACCTCCAGAGTTGGAGCGTTAACCTAGGACCTGCTTTGCAGCCGGGGTCATAAGACCAAGAAGAAGGAATCTGACCCCAGATCAGCAACCTAACTTTGAATCACAGTGTCTAAGCAATACAGATTTGTGTCATAGAGACAGGAAGGGAAAGTCAATAGGCCAAAAAAGGTTCTAATTCCAGATTTATCTATGAAAGGCACTTCTAATTGCATTTCTCGTCGTACAGTGACATGTCAATCGTGAAACTTGTGTTGATATTTTGGTCACAGCATGTATGAGAGGTCATGCATACCAAAAATAAGTGAGTAGCATTCTTTGCTAACTTTCTCTTAGATGCAAATAGAATGGCACCCGCTATGTCACACAGCAGGACATCCCCTAGGCCAAGAAAAAGGTACTAGCAAATCATTTGGCAATTATTTACAGCTCATATAAAGAGTTTATAAACAGTGCTGTAGGCATGCCATTTGCAGGACAAAGGATTTCATTTTCATTTCAAATTTGACAAATCTCAGGGATCAGACTGTGCCAGGCAGACTCTCTAAATCTGATTTCCTAAAACTGGATTGAAAAATAGCAGGATGAGTGGATCCCCCCCTCAACCCCCCACATAACCCCCAAACTCCACACCCCCCAGCAACCCACTGGGCATTCCTGCAGTCAGAGGTCTTTGTCCTTTTATTTCATCATTAAATCAATTCAGCCAGTTATGCTGAGGAATATAACAACATCCTGTCTCTTCAGAGTTGGCAGGAATGATCTAGCAGAGAGAGCACAGGGCTAAATAAACTACAATAATGCAGACTGTATTTAAAACCTAGATTAGAACACGATGCACATTTTAATCACGGTAATCCGCGTTTATTTAAATAATCCACTGGCTGTGTTCCTAGATTTTCTTAGAGTGGGCTGGATAGGGGTTTGACTGGCAGCTGTTGCTGACAGGGACCCTGTTACAACAGTCAGAGTTGACATGAAATTACATCATTTATGTCTCTGGGCTGGATTCCGGTGGCACTTTTACATTTCAACATATGTCGTCTGTTGGACTGGACATGTTCTACCAATGGGATGTACAGTAGGATGGGCTACTGTTGCTAAGCAGAGTCTAGAAAGTGTACTACAGCTATTACTAGCCTCCATATGTAGGTCAACAATACTGCAGCAAGAGTGACCCAAAGGAGACGGAATGGCAGAGGCTTTTCTCGAGACATACTTAAACACAACTATCATATCAGTCAAGAGAGTATGATAATGCCCATCCATCTATAAGGCTTTTCAGCTGTCACCACCATTCCTACTTGTTTTCCCAGGGTTCGGGAACCATGCTGGTGAACAGCATGCATGCTTAAGTCTTCAGCTAGGGACACTCGTTTGGCCAGCAGCATGAGGGGAATGCACTGAAGATGAAACAGGTAGGCTACATTAGAAATAAGCAGGCCAGTGGGGCATGTGAATGTTGTACGATGTAGCGCAGCAAACCCTGAATGTACGAAAACTGATCTCAGTGTCCAGACTGAACCAAGAATATACAATGTTACACATTCATTCAAGTGCCTTTCCCACTGTCAAACACATCTTAAGACTGGCAATCATTAGGTTCTCATTTCCTCACTGGTCTTTATCAGCTCCTCAATCTTACCTGTGAAAACAGGTGTGAGTTTTCCAGACAATCAGTAAAACAGCAGGAGGTAATTGTGCACACCTGCTAAAGACCATCAAAGGCCCAGGGAAGAGGGCTTGTATTGCAGGTCAGGTGTTTTCACCGTACTAAGGTAACACGACAAAAGAAAGTAAAATGAAGTACACATGAGAGCTGAATAAACAACCTTGAAGTTTCAGAACAACCTGTGTTTGCCAAATAGTCAGTAACGCAGTCAATCTATGTTTAATAATGCGATTCGTGAGAATGTGTCTCTAGTTCAAGCTGAGGAAGCGAAAACAGAAACAGATCAGTAATACTGCTTTAATGCAATCTCCTAAAACCAGAATATAGCTTTAAAATAGTGACAACTGGAATAAACAAGCATGGCCCCAAACACAGAATGTGTAGAAGTGTTATTTTATTTTGGCATTTTTACAAAGAGAACATTTGCTTCCTCTATTGCTATCTGTGTTTATGTGATGGTGGATAATAGGTGTCCAAGGATTAGTCTCAGGAACATTTTAAGGATATGAACTGGTAAATTCATCCAAATCATGCTGGCAGTCTGAAGTAGTAGAATCAGTACGGCAAGGATGTGGTATTTGTAACGTTTCCTAAATCATCTTATCCAAATCTCTCAAGGGTGAAAAAACAAAACAGTATACTCTTTATCAAACTACTTCCACCTCAGAGATTATCTAGCAGATGAAGGCAAAATGACCCGACAGGGAATTCTAAGAGTCTTGTGAGCTAATCTCCAGCTTGGGCGTTTAGTACAAGCTACTGCTTCAGACAGCCCTGGGGTTGGCTGCCCAGATGTTCTCGATTTACTTCCAAGGCCAAAACCCCTTGGATAACGACCTCCTTTACACAAAGAACGATTAAGTTGCTAATTAGAGGCACCAAGGCAGGACTGTGCTGATTACTGTCTCACTGTTGCAGTCACAGCTGTGTGCGAAGCCATTCGAAAAGTTTCAGTCAGTGACCAACACCTGACAAAGTATGAAGCAAGACCTTGAGTATTACTGATGTTGCAACGTTGTTTTTGGCATAGAACCAGCAGTTCCATCATTACAGCGTGAACGTTAATAGGCTAACATGTATTTTTTTCACCACCATGTCCGATTGTCCGCACTAAACCAGCATTAGCAGGCAACGAGCACAATGGGGCAGATTCATAAAACTGCTATGCTACCCAGAATGTACAGCGCTAATCATAAAATCACTATGTCAGAGATTAGTGTGCTGGTCTCTCTTTCCCCCCGTGGTGGTTACGTCCTTGGTGAGAGCTAATCAACATTAACATGTTAACGATGCAATACATATTAATGACCAATCCGTGCCTGCTTGGGTGCCAAAATGGGTATGCTTTGTTAAAGAAAACCAAAAATCTGAGATGCAAATTCTATAAAATGATGTAAAATTGGTCTATTTTAAGGTGAAATTGCAGCATCCCTTAAAAATATATATAAGTAACTGCAGACTCTATCAACACAATATTAAATGTGACAGGGACTTCTGTCCATAGCCAAACAAGTAGCAAAGAATAAAAGAGAGAAAAGTCAAGGGTCCCATATATTACAGTGCATGACAAACTTGATGGCTGTGAGAAGTTGGTGACTTAAAATGTTCTCTTTAAATTATAACAGATGACACATTAGGCTTGTATATCGCCTCATTGATCTGACTGACTGGGGCCAATTTGTTCAACTGACTTTCTAAAATAAAAACCACAGAGCTGCTGCTTAATTTAAAGAAAAGAAACACTTTCTGCTCATTAATTGCTAGGCCTACAATGTTTGGCATAATTAGCTGCAGGTTTAAAGCACATTTTCACAGTCTGTGAATGGATCAGTTTTTTGAAATACGACACAGTTGAAGTTTACTGAAGTCACATGAATGCTAATGTTAATGTACCCTTAGTATCTATTGTGTTTTAAATTTGATGTAAATCAAGACTTTAAAAATCTGAAGCCTACATTTTTGTAGATGAGACCTGTTACATGCATGGAAGGCTATAGACTGGCTTTCATTTAAGCAAGCATGACCATTCTACTTTAGGCCATTAAAGAATTACCTGAAGCCAAACTACATATCAAGGCTAATTCAAGTCATCTAAGTCGATATGGAAGTGAACAAGATGAAAACTTAACACAAGCCTCTGAGAATAAATCCATATGCAGAGTTCCCACATAGTCTTAAACCAAATTCAAAGTCAAGCACTCAGCACAGCACTATTTCAGACATGGGTGAAGGTTAATGACTGTTACAACACTGCATGCTTAACACTGGCTTTTTTGTATCCTTGCCACGGACTTACCTGCATTATTTGACCTCAGTCACTCATGCATGCACAATACTGTGTACTTTTTGATGGCAGGTGACGCAGACAGTGGAGACACAAATGCAAACAGTGAAATGGTGGAGCCTATTTGTGAGTATTAAGTAAAAATACCAAAACTTAAATTTCTCTTACTCTTGATTACTCTCAATCTTTTTTTCCCCAAACTAGCGTATTGTGTTTACTCCATACTGCATTCAGTTTTACACGCTCTGAAATCCTTCCCAGGAAAGTCTTGCCTGATGCTGAACACACTGCTCAGTTAAACATATTGTTTTATATGGGTTTATGTGCATGATTTGTTTACTTGCATATGTAACCATAGAACATGTAAAACATAGAAAATACAATCTAAATTGATTTCTTCCAAGCAAACTTGTCTGACTAGTTCAGGAGCTTTTTCCTGAGGGCAGCGTTCTGTTATGAAACATGAAAATAAGCAAAAAGGGCCACTTAAGCGGAATAGAAAAGCTTTTTACAGAGTACAGCTGTCTGGACTGCAACTGTTTTTGTAAGGAACTGGATCATCGAGTACTACAGCAACATCTTTCTATTCATGAAATCTCCATAGACCTACAACTTTGGCCCCAAACCCATAAATTAGAGATGCTGAAAAAGAGGCGACATCCCCAGCATTGCTGTCCGAGAGACAGACAGTGAAAGACATGATTGCTCTGACAGCCATGACAAATTAGGTTACATTTAGCCAGAAGGCAGCTATGTTCATCTGACTACGACTGCAGACAATTTGTGACCCCCACCGACCGCATCCCTCTTTTAGTCTGATAAAAGCAATGCAAGGACAAGGCAAAGCCTGCAAGACCCAGGACATAAAAAATAAATAAAAACCCTCTGGATTTCAGTTTGTATAGCCTGTTCGGCTTAGTTTTTAAGTCAGTTAACTTTGGGGTGCTCCATCGGCAAGACTCATCCAGATTTTAAAGCATAAAAATTTAATTAGTGAAGGAAGAGAACAGCATAGAAGAGCTCAAGAAGCTTTATAACTTCAAATGTCGGCTAAACTATACTAGAAGCTTCAGTTTTTTTATACACTAGTTTTGAGTTTGGCTGGTAAGGCAGGAAGCACATACGTTTAATAATGTATACCTGACAACTATAGAAAGGTCCCACTGTACTATGATTGCAATGCTATGCTACATCATTTCTAATGACAGTAATTTCCACAACATTTTCATTTATGAAACACCAACACATTTTCATTAAATACATATATATGTGTATTTTTTTGGTTCATATTTAAAAGCACAATGTGAAAAAACATTAAGTATGTAAGTGAAGTGGATATATGCAATGAAAATATTTAATAAACAAAAGTGTCCAAACGAGTTCCTTTACTGTAACACCCACCTGTATCCTCAGTCAATATTTTGCTCAGGCACTGATCAAACTGTGCATGAAATGAGCCGTGGTACTAAGTACAGCTTCAGGTGCCACACCAAACTGACCAAAATGCTATGCAGTTGGCCCATGTATGGCATCTTAGCAGTGCTGGAAAAAAAAAAAAACTTATGTAGATCTGCAAGAGGCAGCATGGTTTGATGACAGGGGATGGTAGTCCCAGTGGTGGCCTACATATCAGCTCTTTAATTAGCCTCCCCGCCCAACCACACTACCCTATCCATCAGAGGCAGCTGGCGGGCTCAGACTGCCTGCCCACCCGAAGCGGACAAGACAGGTGGCGGCTGAGCGCTGCACAGACTTGTGGGCTGGGAAGGGCAGGGTGCTCAGCTCACTGTACAAACCACAAGGCGTGCACACTTGCTGAGGCCGCCGCCGCTGACATGGCACAAAAGTAGTGGCACTGACAGCTGCCAGCCAGTGGGAGAACTAGCAGTATACTAGCATGTATCCAAATAAACATGCCAATCTATGGGCAACAAATGGGATGAATCTCTCTTAGTGAGAATGTTACATTTTGCACAATGTATAAGAAAGACTGCGAACCTATTCCAGTCAAATTCTGTGCTTTGGCTTTCAATCCCGAGTTGTTGCTGCACAGTGGGCAAATGTCCACAAATTCTGACGTTGCGTTGCCTCCCACAGTTGCCTCACACGCTGTAAATTTATCGGACTACTTGGCTGCTTCTTCCTCCTCTTTCTCACTTACAGACTGACATCAACACATTTCCCAGGAACGTGAACGCTGACATTTTCCATTCATTATCACACTTGCCAAAGAGAATGTGGGACTATTTCAACTGTGACTGTTACAGCACATGTAAGAAGATCTACTTACTTTACTGATACTTTACTGATATATACTGCAGTCTATGGCAGCAGGAGCAGTACGTGAGGGTATTGAGCAACACATCATATATAATTTAACTTATATAACTTGACTGTTTGGCTAGATTAAAGCATCACATTGCATCCAACTGCCTTCTGTTTGGAAGCTAGACAGATCATTTGAAACCAGCCAGTCAAATACACTACTACTCGCCTGGCAAAGCACAGAAAAGTGGAGAGATGGAGGGATGTGAAAGCATGTGACACTTTGAGAGCAGTGTGCCAGTATTGTGATGATGCTGCATTATCATATTGCATGTAGCAGCATGGAAGTAGTAACTTGTTTAGGCAGTCTCAAGCAAGAGAGGCTACTAGCTATCTTGATTCAGAGTTCACAGCGGCAAGACTTCACAGTTTTCCAAGAGAATAGTCATTGCTGGATAAGACATCTCTCCTTAAGTACATGGAAACTGTTACATTCAGATCTCTCTTCTGCTTAGATTTTTTTTCTTTCAGTAAAAAGCTTCTATATCTGTAACAGTGACATTGCAAACAACCAAATGAAAACAGGTGAAACTGTTACATGTCAATCAGTGGACATCTAGTTGAAAGTGTCCACTGTTTGTAACAGTGCCAAGAAACACAGAAATAGCTGCAGATACTAACACAATTTCCAAATAGGGCACCCAAAATCTAGGTCGAGGGGAGATTTATAAAACCCGACTCCAGCCAGGGAGGACTTCATTGCAGCTTGCTCAGGAATGTAATTCATACTAAATCCTGGCTGATTGAGCTGCTATATATGGAGTTAGTAAAATAGAGCCATTCTAATAATGACTGAAGTGCATGTGGCATTGTGCAATACTGGCCAGAAGAGATACATAACATTTTTTTGCATAAAACGAATGAATGCATTTCACATCTGGGTTCTTTTCAAGGGAAATGGACTATGAAAGCAAAATCCGTTCTTGTTCAATACTGTAGAACATGCAGTGAATCAAATTGTGTTACATGCCCCTTATTGCAGAATCAGCTTCAAGACATGATCTAAGAATGATGCATTAGTCGGTGTTACATGCAATCAATCTCTGTGATAAATAAAGGCATGCATCAGAATCGGTTGCATGAAAACCACTGCGTTAGCCATTTTCCAAACAGGACAAGATGTATGGTTATAGAAGCCTCCTGCCACCTCCTTTTATTTTCCATAAATCACCCCCTTGGCTTGGTCTAATGTCATCGATTGCCCTAAGGAAGCCTAGAAACGTCTCCTGAGTCTTACAGACCCCTGTCTTTCTAGGCCAAAGTGGAACCATTTTGCTTAATCTGACCATGTCTGACACACATTCCAGTGACAGGATTATTTGGAATGCTCTGTTAATTTGCACTAAGGGACTCGGCTTGGCAGCTTAACTGATGTCAAAGAGCATGTAACAACCACACTCTCACTGAAGGGCATGGTGAGATAAACCTTTATTAGTCCCACAAGAGGGGAATTTGTAAGAGTTCTGTACTAGTTAGAAATAAAGAGATGTAGCATAAACGGGTATGAACAAGCTACAAACATGGAAGTCTGTATACAATGTTTTGTTTTCAAAATTGCCAGTGTTTTTGACTGGAGAAGTACTGGTTTAGATATCTGTGCAGATTATATGAACAGGTAAAGATTGAAGGCTCAAATGCAGTTAATTGGTAAACAGTCTCTTAGACATGCAGGAGCTGGCCAGCTAGCGGTGAAAAGATCCAAAACTAAACATGGTGAAATGGTGTTTACTCACTATGCTGCTTGAACAAACTGCCCATCAGTATTAAATCTGCACCAACTGTAGCTTTAGAAAGCTTAAAATTTCTATTGCACTTTCAATCTACCTTTATTGATTTCAATTTCTTGTATTATTTTATTTAATTGTATTCTATTTTAGTTGTTATTCTAGTCCTGTAAAGCACACTAAATGGCATTTGTGTATGATAATGTGCTAAATGAATAAACTTGACTTGCCTTGTCTAAGGCTCCCAGAACTGCAGAAACATCAGTCTGAAGACAGATAACGGCCTGTCTGTTTGGTGTTTGTGAACCTGATGTACCTTGAACTGATAAATAACATTGCTGATAAGTGCGCAGAAATGCCAGAAGATGTCAACAAAATGGATCACTACTGGTAGCTCATAGGACAAAACTTCCTCAGGAAACAGAACTTTACTCATTGAAGCAGGAAGATCATACAAGGAAACAATGATTTAAAATAAACCAATGAAGTTCAAGCTATCAGCACTTCACTAAAAACACACATCTAAAGGAAAAAAAAAAAGTTTACAGACAATGACATTTTAACACTCTCCAATTCTCTCAACTGGCATATAACAAAAGAGACAGAAGATATAAAATGACTGCAAAAAGCTGACCCACTTTAAAATTGTAAGAACATGAGATTCTTTGTGATAAATACTGTGGGTTGGCCATTTCCCAAAGAAATGTTCACAGTGGTCCAGCTTAGACTGTCAGAATGACTTCTGTCTCTTTTTCCAAAATACAGCATGGCATGTCCTCTATCGCTGCTCTGTTTTGAAGCGATTGGACGATGAACACAAGCTCATTCCTATTCTCTGCATCCCATCGTGGCAAAACAATGAACAGGCCAAGCAGTCAGAGCAAGCCATTCACAACCCACAGCGAGTTGCTCTCTTTACTCCATCTTTAATGAGAAAAGTTTAACATGTTATCACGATAAAGACAGAAACTGATATTGAACATTGTGTCTGAAACAGAGAACGCCTTGTTCCCTTAATGACAAGAAATGCTCATGTTCCTGTGGACTGGCATAGTCTGGGCCCTGTGTTACATCAGGGGTTGTATTCTTTTCTGTCAGAGCTGACAGTTAAGTCTCAAAAGATATTTAATCAGTAAAATAATGGTTTAGTAATCTGAAGACTAAGAACAGGCAGCTCAGCTCACATGTCCAACTCTCAACAAAGCCGTATTCTGTGAAGTGCTGCACAGAGCACTGGCCAACACGTGCAGGCGTTTGGAGTAAGGGCCACTCAAACAGGCAAAGAATGTGTGGCAAATTTCCCGTCGCTGGAGTGCTCTAAGCAAGGGCTTGAGTGCCGTTACTCTGCAAACACTGCGGGTGCTTAATGATAACCGCAAGGTTTTGGGCACTCTGAGCTGGACTTTGCTCTCAGACTGCCTGCATGACCCATAATGAAAGTTCACCTGATTGCAGAACAGTCACTCCCAGCCAAGTCCTTCTTTTAGCCATTGCAAAAGATGCACCAACACTGGGACTGGATCAGCTGAAAAGGATGACAACGTCCAAAGCCTTTCCGAATAGTGTGTTCCCATGGCAGATGGTCGACCCAGGTAGGGAAAGGCCAGATGAGCCTCCCCCTGTGTGTGGAGAGGAAAAAATCTGTTCCTGTCCTCAGCCTTCCCAAGGCGACAGGCCTTTGTTGATTTCTTGCACACAGTGTCCTTGAAAGAACCTGTGCTAAAAGTTGACTAAACAGAGGATGGAAGCATGACAAATTGCATCTCCAACAAAGAAGAAAATACAAAGCCTCTCCTAAAAAAGTGCTGCTTTGACACGGCTTGGTTTCCTGTAGGTACACTGGAATATACTGCACAGAAGTAGTTTCAACTAAAATACTGGCTGAGAAATATCGTGTCTAGACTCACAATTCACGTGCGCAGACCAAGCAAATCATTTCTCATTTGAATTCAGCCGAGCTTTTTCCAGCATTTTGAATGATCTGTCAGCTTTAAGTCGAGCGGAAACTTGTGAGGTGCTGTATACAGTAATCACTCCAAACCATAAAACGGAGTTATGCTTTGGCAAGCTCTCATGCAGAACACATTTACTGTGCAATGTCCATCACTCTGGCTGCATCTCTGACAGTCTACTGAAGCATTCAGTTTAGGCAACATCAGAGAAGAGGCGGTGGCTTGAGACTGTGCTTTCCAAGTTATTTATGAAACATTCCAAAACCACACAATTACAGAAAGCATAGAAGCGTAAACAAATCAACATGAATATGGACCACGCATGTTCCACTAAAACAGGTATAGCATTTGGGAGGCAAGGCTCTGTATTCTGTTGGTAAGGATACATTGCTATGAATTTTCAACAACATGAATATTAGCTTGTGTGCTTGAGTGTAAATATGAATTCTAATGCAAACATGATGATTTACACCAGGGCATATTGTGGATCAGGCCTGAGGCAACTGTCGTATATATGTGTGTGTGTGTGTGTGTGTGTGTGTGTGTGTGTGTGTGTGTGTGTGTGTGTGTGTGTGTGTGTG
>JBBPDC010000007.1:22546824-22567472 GCA_037974485.1 Hemigrammopetersius urotaenia | reverse complement strand
CCCCCCCCCCCCCCCCTCCCCCCACCACAACCCCAAAGCAATCAGCATTGGTAGAAAAAAAAAAAAAAAGAATTGGCCTCATTGCTCATGCAAATAACTGAAAGGGATTTGTTTTTGCATGTAGTGCCTTGAGTTTTACTTGTGGTCTTTCAACATGCACAGTGATCACTTCAAGCTTTCTCTTTATCTTCAAGAGCACTTAATATTAATTTCAGCAAATCTGAAAGAAGTTGATTACATTTTAATTATTGGTCTTGCAGTAAACAAGTTGTGAGAGAAGGATTGGGTGGGGGGAGGTCTGAAAGACTGAGAAGAAAGCAAAAAATTGGATGGATTTATGGTATGATGAGGGAGTGAGTCAATGTGAAGAACAAAACAAACAAAAACGAGACACCCTTTAACCAGCATTGTGTTAAATGTGTGTTTGAATACCTCCTCATCTTGCTAAATCCTTTTCTCCAAAGATGAAGTCACTCATCTGTGAACTAAACAAGAAAACTTAAGCTTGCAGTGAAATTCTCTCCACCTGCAGCAGGTACTGTTTAATTAGTGGCACAGCTTAAGGCTGGGCTGGCCATTTCAATGTGTGGGCGGAGGATGAGGGGCTGAGGCCGAGTTGTTTTTACGACTGCACATGACTCCAACGCACCCATGGTGATTTACGTCCCAGGAATGCAGCATGCTGCAAACCACGTATGCAATGTGTTGCAATCACCTGCTTCGTGTGACACAGATATGTGGATGGAAGGTTTCAGAGAATTATATGGGCCGTTAGATGCAGAGGCTGCGGGCATATGGAGCTTGCTCTGTTAAGTTTCTCAGTTATGTAAAGAGGGACATGCTTTATACATCTTCCAAATGTGTTTAACTTATAAAGATCATATAGTACTAGCACTGACAAGACTCCACTGAGTAGGCTGGGCATAGTATAGCAAAGTTTAGTCTGCATATAGGTGATTTGTGAATGTAGTAAATTGCCCCAGATGGTGACAGTGGAACGGGCACTTAAAATGTAAAGTGCTGTTGAGATGTTTAGGAGAAAACGTGAATGCCTTTTTCAGACTATGAAGGCACAGCAGGGATTTTTAACAGACCCAAGTGAACAGAAAAACACCTGTCCAGAGAGAAAGGGGACTATAGCTGAGCTGCAGCGGTAGCTGAAAGAGTGTAGAAATGGGGGGTCCCGAATGATGCATTGTGGCATCTGCGAAGTAAATTAAGTAATATATATTAAGATTTTCTTGGGATGGCTTTCTACTTAGGAAAGTTTCTACCGCAGAGTGTAAACAAAAAACTAAATTTATAGCATTGGTCGTAAAAGCGGACCTTTGATTCTAATTTACTTTATTACTGTAGACATTCTTTAATTTAGTTAAATAGTAACTACCAGGGTCTACGTGCCATGACCAAAGTTACTGCATTCCTACACTACACGTGAGAACAAAACTTGTCTGCACTTCTCCCTGCTTGAGATTAGCAAGAGGAAAACCCCAGCAAAGAGGTCAGATTCCAGTCTCACCAATTTGACATCTGCATAAACACTCCAGTGATCACTTACTTTATGGGCAAAGATGCAACCAAGGCCACTATATGGTATGAGTAAATGAAAAACAACTTCCCCTCAATATTCCTCTCAATGTTCCCTGGCACTTCTACACCCCACCCAAGAATCCTGATTACACTGCAGGCAGCATCACATTTGTAAAAATAAAAATGTCACCTTTTTACCACTTGAACTTTATCTTTAAAATCTTGATCTTTATCTTTATAAAAGGTAGATTCACTAAAACAATGAAACAATTCAGAGCTAATCATATCCACCTCACTCTCACATTTGTACCTCCTGGCTTGAAGAACTGATAGGGCTTCAGAGACAATACTCACTAAAGCCCTTTCTTATATAATATGTTAGAATTATCACTGGCAACCAATGGATTAAAAAACATGGTTAACCCAGTGGCCAAAAAGTATTCTTAAATGTTTTAAAAAACAAACAAACAAACAAACAAACAAACAAGATTTGCTTGCACACTTTTAGCCATTAGCATACATCTGGATCTTCTTCAAGCATAAAAATCATGGCCCGTTCAAAGCATTTGAAGAGGCTCCACAAATCAATGTAGCTGAGAGAAGGCAGTCAAGAGAGTGTGACCAGTTAATTGGCTGATTTTACACACCTGTTCCAAGTTACCTTCAAGTCTGTTTAATTCCATTTCCATTTTCACCACAGTCGGTTGCTGAAAGTCAGTGGGGAAGACTTAAACAGTCTCAGAGAGAAATAACTGACCTTTTTTGCGATTTATGTTTTTGTAGTTATCTCAGGTTTTTTCATTAAGGTAACTTGGCTGCTGGCCACTGTCAGGCCATTTGTGAACATTGGTGGCCGACTTAAGGCCGTAGTGTGTGCGAGGTGTTGGCTCTAGTCGGCTCGTCAGCACTGTTTTGGCCATTTGGGCATGTTAAATCTGTGTCAGCGGTCTGATGTGGGAGAGCTGCGAATTGGTACATGAGGAGAGAAACGAACACGAACAAAGCAAGCAAACAGCACTTTCAAAAGGATACGCTGACAGAATAGCCAGAGTACCACGGCTTATCACTAGGGATGGGCATTTCAGAGTTATAAACAACTATATTAATACTGTATACTCAACAAGAAACAAAATAACATTAGATGGATGCTGCCAGCTGCAGTCTTTCAATGGGTTCAGGTTCAAAACTTGACAGAAATCGAGCAGTGATTGTGAAAAGCGCTCATTAATCAGTTTTAGTTGCCACTAGTTCTTCCTTGCCTGCTTGGGGCATCTGGGTACTTGAACCCAAAGTAAGGATTGTCCAGTAGCAATGCCTGTGACCTCTTCTGTTATCTGACGGGCTTGATCAATAAACCTGCTTAGAACTTAGAAATCCATCTATGTTGAAATACCCTTCTTATCTCCAGAAGGCTCCCCCCCTTTTCCCTTCCCTGTTTACCTTAGCACCAAACTCCCTCCAATTCTAATTCATCCCCACATCAAATCACTAGTATTAAATTGTGAGTAAGCCTGGACACAGGATTCCAGTATGACTACAGAGTGTACGCTGACGGTGAGGGCAACTACTAGATATACAGTGTAGATAAGCATATAACAATGCAGACATGAATAAACCACTGTTGCTGTATAAGGGGGCGTTATCATTCTGTATCTTTCAGAGCTATGAGGGCAGTTCTTTGAAGTCTCCACAGCAACAAAGTAAAAAGTGGTTGATTTGAGCCCAGACAGTATCTGTGCTTCTCTAGCTGCTCTCTGTTCAATTCAGGACCCCCTAGACGGCAGCTGGGCTTCACCCCTATAATCCCACTGCTGTAAGCTTTAATACAACTCTACATTAATAACCCTAGCAGCAGAAATTTAGGAGAAAGGGGTTTTATCCAGCTTTCACCGCACCATCCGCTAGGCCAAAGGTGATTTTGCCTGGTATTAAATTAAGGAGAGGTTTGAACGAGTTACGCCAAGCTGTTGCCATGGCAACGGCACAAACCCCACACATGATGAATGAGAGGCGTTTTTCTTGCAGCCCGCCTACTATCAGAGAGACTGTGAGAAGGCGCTACATCCCCTCGTGCGTCACAGATGACGACAAACTCGCTGGCATTGGAACTATTCTTATGGCAAGAGGTGGTGTAGGCAGAAAAAAGGAGATGATTGGCAGGTTGCAGCTGTGGCTGAACAGATAGCCCAGGTAAGTACATAAGAAACAACACAAAACACTGATGACAATGGACAAGAGAAAGTGGAGCGATAAAGCCGTGATTATAACCCAGCGGGCCACACACAAACAGCAACTACAGTAAGTCAGTTATGCTTAAGGGTTTAACAGGATGAGAGAATGCATGCTCCAACATGCATGTGGCTCAATTAAAAAAACATTAGGCCCTCGAGGAGCCGTGGGGGGTCACAAGCGGGGAGGATGGAGGAGAAAGGGTGTTAAATAAAACATCAAACGCTCCTATTTGGAATCAAACAGGAGCTAAAGATCAGTGTGATGGAGCTATGAAGGAAATGTGGCCTAGATGTGGGAAAGAGAGCAATGCGAAGTGGTTCGGAGAAAAAGAGAAATGATCCAAGACTGAACTGCGGCATGTTAAACGTGTTCTTTCACTCTTTCTGTCTCACACACAAACACAGACAGACATAAACACAGACACAGACAAACACACACATACACATGCTCCTTCCATTCCGTTACCATGGAGACTGCTGCAAGCCCTGGAGATTTGAAGCCAGGAGGAGGGATCCCCACCTTGTGTTGCTATACCTGGCAGTAAACCGAGACAGTGCTTACAAAGGGGAGCTGAGGCGACACAAAGAACACAAAGAGGGAGAAACCACGAAAGAAAAAAGAAACTAAGAGGAACAAGAAACAGGAGACGGTGTTACAGGGTTATAATCGCGTAATGGAACGTGATTCTAGACACGATTCATCCTGCAATGTTCCCACCACACTTTGTTTCCAGAGACGAATGGAAGAAGACACCTTTCTTTTAAACAGTACTAAACACTAGAAGACAAGCAACAGTCCTAATGTAACAATAGTACATGGAAACTGGTACAAAATCACATCAGCTAATTGTAAGGAAACATCAAGCCAGGTTACCCACAGGTTTCTTTACGTGATGCAAATCCACGCTGACAGCTCCGTGTTCTGATACATGATATGTACGTGTTTTGTTACATGCCTATTTGTCACAAAAGTGTGCAGGGCGCAGTGTTTGCGTGCGAGCACGTATAAAAATGTGATGTAACCACAGATATTCCAGAACCAGTTTCCCACCGAGCACCCACCCACAGTCCGGCTGAGGCAGGCTGTTGCGCGGCTTTATTTCGGACTCAGCCACAGCAAACCCTACACAATCTGTCCCTACACCTCCTCCCTGTCCGACCCAACCTCTGCTAGGACAAACACTGAACCGCCTCACCCCAGTGCCTCCGTACACACACACACACAATTAGTTTCCCATGACAGTGGTGGCACAAAACACCAACAAGCATCAGCCTAAACAGATAACGCAGTGGAAGAGCCTCTTAAAAGTGCTTTTCAAGCTACATATCAAAACCACTAAGAGACTACTCCTTCTCAAACTTGCAGAGTTCACGCGAACCCAGAGACAATGTCAAAACTTCCACACGACACTGAGCTGTTTCTAATGGCATTTCGCGAGAACCTTCTGGTTTTAATGAAAGCAATTTTTTGGATGGATGGCTGCCGTGCTTCCCAGCATAAACAGTGCAGATTAATGACAAAGTCAAGACCTATTTGATAAAGGACTTAATGTCTGTCAAGTAATTACTACCATCACTGAGGCACATGGATGCCATTAAAGTGCCTATCTGAACTCTCAGCTGACATCAGATTATGAGCTTTAATTTGCAAACTAAGTATGAGGGAGAGTGAGAATGGGGAGAATAAGAATGCGAATGCGAATGAGAAAGAGAAAGAGAGAGCGAGAGAGCAAGAGAGAGAGAACACAGAGAGAAAGAGAGAAAGAGAGAGAGAGAGAGAGAGAGAGAGAACACAAAGAGCTAGGGCAACTGCTACACATCATTAAGCACTAAAAGGGGAGAAAAAGCTGCCCGATGGGGGCAGGCTGTAAATTTAGAACTCCCCCGTTTTTTCATTAAAGCAGAAGGTCTTTGGGTTTTTCACCACATAAAAATCGAACCCTTTATGTAGCCAGCACCGACAATTAGGGCCTGCCACTGCTCCCTCTGGGCAGAGAGAAAGGGGGTGAGGGACACTGCTGGGCGTCGTCACATTTTGTGTGGTCAAGAGCGCTTACAGCAAGACTCCACACTGCTAAGCAGCGAGGGCTCTGTCTGTTTGCATGTGTTTTAAAAGATGGGTTCCATTCACCACCAAACTGCATCTGTAGCACCTGGCGTCATGCTGCCCCTTTTGAGGCACAGGATTTTGTATTCAGCTCTGTCATTTCCCTCCCCAGCAAATCACAGAACTGCATGGATGCAAGCCAAAGCCAAAAATGCGGCCATTGCAGCCGGGCTGCCTGTTATTTCCTCGCTGCTCCAGAGGCCAGTGATGAATGTGTGCACATTTCTAGGTGACTATTAATAGGAGTCTGTAGAGGCCTGGATGTGTAGAAATGAGAGGCTGCTTCAGCACTCCCACTTTACTAGAGGCAATGCAACAATGGCCTTACTCTTCCTTCCTTCCTCTCTCTCTGCACATTTTCCTCTTTCTCTCTTTTTCTCTTTAGTAGAGGAGAGGACAGTAGAACCTATAGCACTATGCCTCTGGTAAACAATTTGAATACACTTTGCCTCCTTGAAATAATGAGCAATGTTTATCAAAGTGTGTTCTTTGGGTTGTAAGACAAAGTAAAGTAGAGTAGCCCTTATAGTTACTGTGTAAAGCACATGTTGAAAACACACTGACCAGAAGAGTGCTTTTAAAAGCTGACATCATAACAGCATTAAAACATATGCGATATGTTTCATATATTCAGCCCCAAATGTTTATGTGTGATATTGTTTACTCCAAAAATCTGATGTAGTTACTAATGTAGTCACTTAACTTCTATCAATGTTATCATTCTTCGCTTCTTTTGTCAAGTTTGAGAAAGAAAGGATTTTCATACACAAGCAAACTGACAGTAACGTTTGTATTAAAAACCATTTTGAAAAGTTTGGCTCCCCCGGGCTTTTGACAGGAAGGGTATGCAATCAGGACACGCTACCAGGCTGGAATACAAAAGGAAAGATGTGTGAAAAGTAGATGGGACAGCTAAGAATCAGGATGGCATCCTGGGGGACATGAATAAGAATGGGTATTAAGTTCAATGACCCTGTTCCATCATAAGGGACATCCTCCAGAGAAACACCATCACAAACAGACACACTCACTGCACCGAGAGATCAGGCGTGCCTGGAGTCGCCTCTGTTTCCTCTGCACGACATGAGAGGCACTTTCCCATCGCAGCAAAACGATGGGAGGAACTGCTAACAATGACAAAAGCATTGAAGACGCTGTGCACACAAAGACGCTGTGCTGAGACAATGGACCAAAACAGGAAGCCCTTCCACAACACATTGTCTTTTCTTCCAACTATTCAGCCGTCTGGGCCCTTTGACTACTCACCCCGCGTGCTTGTAGCCAAGTCGGCCACCTTCTGAAAGGCGTCCAGGAAAGCGGCCACCGCCACCACCGTCGTCCTGCAAAAACAACAAAAAACAAAAGCTGGTACATTGTTTTGTGACCTTATCTGTAAGCCATTAAAACACACATGCACATACACACTCTCACACACGTGCCAGGGCATCTGGTCATTTGCAGTGCTTGGCCTGGGTTCAGGAACTTGTCAGAGGTTGCTTTGTTGTTTGAGGGAAATTGTCAGGATAGTGATAGGGGGTTGTAGGTTAATGGTTATTTAAAGGCAGTTCATTTCTTTAATGACTGCAGTGAATGCTTAGTTCCTTTGTGTCGCCCTGTCCTTTTTTGTCTGGCAGCTGTTTAGAAAATCTTTAATGACCTCCTGTAGCTCTCTAATGGCTGCAGATAAAGTCTTTGCAGACATAGTACCGAGACTGATATGGAGGGGAAAAATAGGGGGGGAAAAGTCAAGGAGAGGAGTGGAACTACAAGAATTTTTATTCCACAGCTGGAACACCCGTCAGCAGCGGAGAGAGTGTGAAATCTGATCTTGTACGTCCGCGGCTGCGAGGTCATGTGACGCGGCACGCCAAGCACTCTGACGAGAGCTGGAGCACGAGCAGAGGTCGTCAGGATCAGATTCAGCTCTAGTGAGCGTGACGCCAGCAAACAGATACCTTACACACACTACCATAGGTCTATACCCGTCTCTCCACAACAGGACGATTTGATTATCACCTGCCCGCCCATATCTGCAAACAATGGCTTGAGTGAGATTAACAAAACAGAAAAAGCGAGAGGGACAGAGAGAGAGAGAGAAAGAGAAAGACAGAGATAGAGAGAGACAGAGAGACACACCGAGAGAGATGAAACTACTGATACCAAAACGGGAAAAAAAAACAGTCTAGCCAGAGAAATTTTTCAACACCACTCAATCTATGCTTGTTTTTCTATTTTCTTCTCTCTTTATCACTACTTATCTGGTCCTATATCGTCCAGTTTTTGGCTCAAAACAAAATGTTCCACAGAGAGGCCTGTTGTTGACGCAGAGCGTTCCACACGACTTACTATATAACAAACAGCATGTTTCCAATCAACTTAACATCCTTTTAAAAGCCCCCAAGCTCAAGCGGGCATTTAGAAGTTAAAAGAGTGTTTCCCTCTGTGACTAAAACCAACAGACACAAACAACATCACATGGTGGCAAAAGAAAGCAAAACCTTGACGCATTCTTCTATTATTAGGTTGAGGAGAAGAAGACTGACGCTTGAAACTTTTGTTTACTGTTAATCAGTTTAACCTGTACAGTCATCTGAGCCTCTGCTTCAAAAAAGAAAAAAAAGATCAAACAGTTTGACTGTTGGTCAAAAGGAGAACCATTTGTTTGAATGAGCTCTGCAAATGGGCCGTCCACCCAACCAGTCAGTCTAATGCATAATTGATAGAACTGGTTGTAGGTTTGGAAAACAAAAACAAGAAGAAAAGAAAAAGAAAACTAAAGAAAGAAAGAAAATTCCATCCATCTACAGAAGCAGCTGGCGTGCCGAACAGCCGGGCAAATAAGTAAAAACAAACCCGGGGACAGCTTGGATCGCATGCTTGCTGGTTTTTCAGAAATGTCACGCTGGTAAGATCATACAGGAAAAGACACTAGATATTTTAACCACAAAACATAGAGATGCCCAGAAGAGCTGTAATCTTGGAGCAAAACATCTTAGCTGCCTTGGAAGAGGAGACACAGGCCAAATTACAGAGTGCTTGAACTCTGCACTTCATTAACCACTTCACAACAGGCAATTCCAACCAGTGATCACAAAACAAGGGCAGAAAAGCTGAAGGTTCAAATGAAACCTAACTAACACTTCTGGCTTCTTCAGTGTCCGAAATTGAAAAGGATGTTGGATCTCCTTTGAGCTACACCTTAGAAAAACACTGCACTTGGGAGGGAAAAGTAGTGGTTCTGTGTGTTGGATACACTTTTAACTCTGTAAACCAACAGTTTTCAATCCCAAAGCCCCCTTCACTATAGATTTTCTCAAACCTCATGGTGCACTACGCAAGGCATGGAATAATGACTAATACAGTCAAACTGTCTTAAAGTGAAGCATTTTTGATTCAGTCCTTAAGTCTCACACCCCATGGGTTTAAGGTTCTGCCCCGGTGCTCACCAGAAGGTTGTTTATACCAGAAGGTAAATACAGAACAAGAATGTCATCCAATTCAAAAACAAAAGCCGAGGCATATAAGATATGTTTAATCCAGAATGCTGTATTTGCACTTACAAGGTTTGAAAAGTGCTCAGTAGGAAAAGGTGAATCTCATCACAATATCTCACTGATGTTTCTTATATGTAAAACCTTTTTCCAACAATCTAGATCTAGGAATAAAAATATATATACTTCATAAGGGATGGGCTTTAAAGTCTCTCAAAATTTAACCCATGTTTTCCCATTCCTCTGCAAAATTCTCAAGCGGGAACTTGTCGTAGAGTCCATGTTGCCTACATGTAAGTGTCACTTCGTTGGTTCTTTAAGAGCAATTTACACATTAGAAAATGAGTATTTCCCAACATATGGTATCATTCTAGCAGGCTATTGTGACCTGTTGCTGTCCTGTTGTAACACTCCCATTTCAACCTAATGAAGTCCAGGATATGAGCTGATAAGGTGTAAGTCAGAGCAGGAAAAGAGTCTGGCAGGGACTTTATCAAGGCTAACTCTACAATGCTATCATCATTATTGTACCTAAGGCCGCAATATTCACACTGATTCACTTTTTACTCATCAAACAGACCTGTTTGCACAATGAAAGCTGGCGCATTTACCACTCCTTGTGCAAACTAAGCTTGGTCATGAGTGGGCGCAAGTGACTCAAGGCTTTGAGGATTCAGAAGCAGGCTGTGGGATGATCCACATATTAGAACATAAAGTCTCATTGAAGACTCTAGAAACCCAACTGTGAATAACGTTGAGGTTACATGTCATTGCAAACTTTTAATGCTGCTGCTTCACTGGCCGGGGGGAGTGATATATGCTTGGATGATGATTAATCCAGATGTGTCCAGCAATCTCTATTTCATGGCAGACTACATTTTAGATATCAAATAGCCTGTGAAAACAGCCCCTCATCCACAGACGCCGACCACAAAAAGTAATCATGGCAGTTTCCAGCAATATCCCATCACTATAATTTAGTGACTTTAAGCCTCCGGGTCATAACACTGTTTAGGCAACACCCTGGAAAAGTGATTCATGTTGATAGTCTGAAAAGAGTTTTACATTCCACATAATGCACAGACATAGAAAACAGAAACACTCATTAACCAAAAAAGACCTGGATTTCCTGAATTTAGGGTCTGAATCTAACTCTATGTTGCTTTCTGACTAATCAAGAGTGAATGAAAGGTACCTCAGTTCTTTCTGGTTAAGAGGAAGGGGAGTTAAAACTTGCTTAACTTTGCTTCATAGGTGAAAAAAGCTTATATGTTGCTCTTAGAGACTGTAATCCATCTTATAATGCACAGTTTATCAGTCACCTTGAAGCCTCAAATGAATGCTCAATTTTTGATCATTAAGCTAAAAAATTGGTTGAAAGGGAAAGGAGGGAGAGAGAGGGAGAAGGGAAGAGAGTGAGAGACAGAGAGAGAAAGAGCAAGAAGAGTGAGAGACAACAGTATTACCTGAGCTGAGACTGCAATTTTCCTGCTTTGCTGACAAAGTCTTCCCAGACTGGATAACTGCCCTGTGGACACACACACACATAAAACTGGTCAGTTATCATAGTCGCTTGCTGAATGTTTAATGAAAATGTGTCTAATTAAATTCCACGAAACGCTTACAGAAGTGGAACAGAAACAGTAATCGTACAAGCACAACAACCTTCAACCCTTGTGGAGGAATGTCACTTTACATGGCAACCAATTTAGCGCCCCAAACAACCTCTATTCAGCTATACATCTGGAACCACCGCACCTATAAACTCGAGTTACAATCAACAGAAATCAGAGAAGCATTTAAAGAATCTGGAGTTTAATTATTGGAAAACAATGAAATAAATAAAAATCCTTAGAGCCAATGCTTGGATAAGGCTTCATTCAGATCTTAAGGTGGGCAGGCAGGTATTACACAAGCTAATTTTCTACTAAGAAATTTGAAATTCAAACAAAAGCTTGCTACTTGCTACTTAACAAGAGGGAAGATTGTAGGCACTGGCGTGTCAGTGACTTCAGGAATGTGAGGCCATGCAACTCAATCTGAGGGTGAAAGAGAGAGACAACTGCCCCTCCAGGACGGGCCTCTTTAGTAAAGCCTCCCATCATCTGACGTTTCCACTGGGAGCAGTTCAGCACACCATGGAAGAGCTGTAAGTGTAAGGATCTGAGTGGGATTTCAAATTGTCCTAGATCAAGGTTACCCACTAAGAATTGCACATTCAGGGGTCACATTTGTAGAGCACGTGAAGGGGAAAATGAACACAGCATAACATAGTAATAAAGATAGAGGGACATCTGATCCTAGATCAGTCCTTCTAGTCTTCTATTCTTTATGAATGAGAGCTGTGGAGCCTTTGCAAATGCTGTTGAATATTTTACAGGCCTGGAAAGTTTACCCCCTGCTAGGGTTCAACACATCAGAGGCAACAATGGAGTGTCTCCATACATTTCTAAAGGGCTGCATCACTGAGCCAATTAGTTCCATCCTTTTTTATCCAGGTTTATCTCTGTTCATTTTGCTACACCAGGACCTCTTCTAGTCTACACCTAAACTATTTTAGTTTTTTTTTCATTATTATTCATGCTTATGTTTACATTCACCCAATGCTTAATCATATTTCTCACAATTAAAAATCATGGCTGGATAGTTAGCTTTCAACAGTAATGAACTTCAAAGTTGTTGTAAAACTGGAACTGGGGGAAAGTTTAGATGCAACAAGAAAAAAAAAAACAAATTCCTGAAGTCAACTAGCAGTTATAATCTGCGGCGCTTGCAGTGTCGTTCACCCACACATGGGGTGATCCATTCACTGAGGAGCAGACATAAATCCCACCATGCATCATTGAACAAAACAGCTCCCATGCAACGATAATTAACTCCCAACGTCTCCAAATGCCACGCTGTCTGGCTCCGATGGCAAATGTCATTCCTTCCCAGTTTAGCCGTCTACATGAAGAACTTTGGAGACCTCTAAGGTCAGTGGAATTCCAGTACTGCTTCCTTGCTTGCCCTTTAACAGGTGTGACTAAAGACCAGAATGTGTGCAGGGACGTGGTGACAATTCCAGAATATAACAGCCCACCTAAACAACATACATACTGGGTGGCATCGCAATCTACAGCTGCATTCTCCAATCCATGCTTTATAGACCAGGGATGCACAAATTTGGTCCTGCAGCACAATTGGACTTTCCTGCTCAAAAAACACACCTCAACTCACCTTTTAACTGCCATGTTTAGGGTCTGAAAAGTGGAACTACCAAGGAATTTGTTTGGACTGCCCCACCTCAACACACTTAATTCCTTGATTGGAGTGAGTCTGGAGCTTTGATGGAGTCTAGCTTTCAACTATAACAACTGCTAGCCATTGACTAACATATCACTGATCCACAAACACCATGGACCAGCAACTGGTCATTCTAATATGACCTTAAATTAACAAACACCAGCATAAAATATGAGAAACAAACAAGAGACTCCTAGAGTAGCGTAAATCATGTTCAAGTGTTATTTCAAGTAAATAAATGCCATGGTTGAAAACCACAAAAGAACCCATATCAGGTTAAAAAAAAAAAACGGACTCCAGTGGAACTTCAAAGTATGTAGCACATACTCTGCAGCACAGAAACTTAAAGCTCATATGTGTTATTTTTTCATGATCTAAGATAGAAAACAGCAAAGCAGTCCAGCTAATGGAACAGACCACACATATGGAAATATGAAATAGGTTGAGATGTTAATGACTAAACTGGAACAGATCATTTTTCATCACAAATATATTCACATACATGTGTCATTTTGTCAGACACACTAATTATTACCCACCCATGAACTTTAACCAAAAATGAGAGTGCTGATCACACTTTAGTGGGGCATGTTAAGCCCAAAAGGATCCAAAACAAACTTCAGTTCTTATTGACACTGGATGCACCAAGGGGCTCCACTGTAGCTTTACTGGCGTGGGGTTTTTGGACTTAATACTTTTTTCAGCTCACGTTGTTTCTGGCAACGTTTGCTGGAGTAGGTCTTTTTTCTCTGTCACCTATGCAGAAGGTGTGACTGGTTAAGACCCTGGCTTTATTAAGCTAAAGAGCAGCTTTTCAACATTGGCGACACTTTAGTTTTTGAGAGACAGTTCAGCACCGAGTGAAAAAGTATACAGTTGAACGTTTCTGTGTGGCTGCTTGGCTGTGCCAGTGATTAACCCAGCAGGTAACTCAAGAGTCGGGTAAAAACAGAAGAATTAGGTAAAACAACAGAGTTAAAAATAGGAGGTTAAAAAACAGATTTAAAAATAGTCAGAACTGAGCTTTACCTTCATGTCAGCAATAATGGTTTGGAAGAGCCCTCCGAGGGCACTGCACTCTTTTTCTATTACAGCCTCCATTTTTTGCTGCTCAAAAACACAAGCTGGTGTTTTTAAACAGCTGCTACAGCTCTCCTCCTTTCCAGATGCTGAAAACTGGGAGTTTTCCCGGTGGTCTGGGACTTTGAGATCCAGCAAGACTCCAGAAAAACAAAGCCCCCTGTATCGCTATGAGAGGGCACCTACAGAAAACAGTTGACTGCAGGATTCACAGCTCCCTGCCTCTTCCGCGACGAAAACATTTCCATAACTCCGTTTTAAGAACCATGACTGGAGCCAGTCCACACAGCTGAAAACCCAAAGTCTGAAAAAAAGAAATCTTAAGTGAGAAAAACCCACTCTGAAGACTCAAACTAATACGAGCTCTCTATACTGCCTCTGTCTGCTACGGCTCGAAGCAGCTGCTGCTGTGGCAACGACGTAGAGCCTGGGGGCGGGGCGAGCAGGGCGAGGTGAGTCTCAAACACACAAAATGAACAAAAGTATTGGGACACACCTGTTTTTCGGGGTTTGGGTTAGGCCTCCTTACTTCCAATGAAGGGTAATCTTAATGCATACAAGACATTTTGGACAACCTTTGTATTCCAGTATGACTGTGCCCCAGTTCACAAAGCAAGGTCCATGACATGGTTGGATGAATTCGGTGTGGAAGAACTTGACTGGTCCGCCCAGAGCCCCGACCTCAACACCATCAAACACCTTTGGAATTAATTGGAACGCAGAATGAATGGATACAAATTCCCACAGAAACTCCAACACCTTGTGGAAAGGTTTCCAAGAAAAGTGAAAGTGAAGGTGACCATTTCTGTCATACGTGAGCACACCGCAGCACACAGTGCGAACTTGAACCTGTGCATTTAACCCATTTACCAAGCGAACCAGTGGGCAGCCAGGAACACAGCGCCCGGGGAGCAGTGTGTGGGGACCTTACGGTCTTGGGAATGGAAACCACGACTCCCTGACCACTAGGCTACCTGTGGAAGCTGTTGTGGCTGTAAAGGGGGGATCCACTCCATATTAAAGTCTATGTATTTGAATGAAATGTCTTTAAAATCCATGTGGGTGTAATGGTCATGCGTCCCAATACTTTTGTCAATAAAGTATCACTATTACTGTAGTGAGTCACCTGATTGAGTAATAAAGAAGACTAGATTAGCTGAAGCATTAAAGTACTTTGGGGAAACAGTTAACAGTGGTAAAAGTTCGAACCCGTTTTTTATATAGGGAATTAATATCTAGGGGATGAAAAAGAAAGAATTACTTCAACGGAGCAGGATAACTCAGTTACCCTGAGAGCTGTTGACAGACCAGCAGCACTCCTACTGAACTATCCTCACTTTTTAAACTATCCATCTTACCTGGGAGGTTTGTCATAGTATAAAAGATACCCCTGGTGATAAAAGGACACCAGACTGACCACAAGTCTGCCAGAACAATGACCACTCAAGTGTTTCTGGACAAGCTGTGATATCAGAATAAATATACAGTGTACAAATCAACCCCTGGTTCCATCTGTTGTAAAGTATTGTTTGGAGTTATACTGGGAGTCCCAATACAAGATACAACATTATGCTACAGCCAAAGCATTGGCCTCTATCTTCCAACATTTAGTGTTTTTCTGGCCTAACCTGTTGCAGCCCATGAGCTCCTTTCCTATTAGGTCACAGGGGTAAACAGTAAAATGCTCAGTTCATGGAGCTCTAGTAGCAGGAAGGGGAAACACTGATTTAGCTGAATATGGCTAATAAGACTTTTACCATTAATTTAGGCTGTAAATATGACTCAAAAATAAAGTCGTAAAAAGTACATTTTACTCGTAGAATGAATATATAATTTGTTGGGATGTGCATTAAGTTCATGCATGGCATTTTCTGTTTAACTCGTATTTCACATTGGAACCTTCTTGACTTTTGGCGCCACCTGGAGGTATAATTCTGCATGTACATGGTTAAAGTTACCTCAAAACAATGCATTAGTAATATTGTTTTATCACTATAGGTTCTATGATAGTCAGGTCACTGAATATTGTGTGACAGCCGAATGTTATTATTGGAGTCAAAACGGCATAGGCCTACTTTCATACTTTCACTTTTATTTCATCATAAGTTGCAAGTCATGTTCTATAAGTATCTCCTGTACACTTTATAAACACTAAACCAATGAATTTAGATACATTTTCAATCTCTAAAGGTTCCAACAACCGCAACAACAACTATAAGAACAATAATAAATAAATACATACATTCAATTCCAGCACACATTGTCACTGTGTACTTGTAGCCCATTGCGATTGCATTAATATTCAATTCCACAAGATGGTACTGTTTCCCCCAAAATGAACTGAGGAACTTCATGTAATCTTAATGGGTCTGTTCATTTACTGGAAACGGTGTTTCCCACTGGCTCTGAATCAGCACTAAATATTTTACTGTCCTGAAGGGTAATGATGCGTTAGAGCAGGAAAAACACTAGAAAGTGCAGTGCAGCAGTGACTACAAGAGAAGGACAAAGGGACAAAGTCCCAGTCTGAACAGGTTTGGAATATTTGAACAATATCACATCAATGCCTTCAGTTGTCACTTGATTAGATTTGGAGTCTGAAATACACTAGAGCTGTTAAGCACATGTTTTTCCCAGGCTCAGTTTTAGGGCCTTTGCTTTCTATTACATGGTTCTGCATATATATATATGTATATATATACTTAAAAGTTTGTGAACCCTTAAGAATTTCATTTCTGCATAAATATGACCCGAAACAACATCAGCTAGATAAAGAAATCTCAGTTAAATAAACGAGGCAAAAATATTTCACTTGGTCATTTGTTAATCAAGGAATGATCCAATATCTGTCTGTGGCAAAAGTATGTGAAACTCTTGGATTAGGTGTTTTCAATCAATAGGAAAAAATACATTCACCATATGTGCTTTCCCACTGCATCTGTCATTTACATATATGTGTGTGTGTGTATATGTAAGTGACCTCTCTGTCATACGTGAACTAACCACAGCACACATTATGAACAGCACAAAATTCTTCCTTCTGTTCAAGTGAAGCAGCGGGCAGCCATGAACACATCACCCAGAGAGCAGTGGGGACGGTACCTTACTCAAGGGAACCTCAATGGAGCCACAAGCAATCTTGGGAATCGAATACAATAAATTGAATATAATATATGATTATATGAAAATAATAATACATAAATAAATATATAAATATAAATATGATACAATCTCATGCAATTTCTTGTCTTGTAAACAATGGTTTTCATATGACAGTGATGATATCAAATGAATCCTGTCTCTGGAGTATGAAAGCCCCCTGGGCACCTACATTAGCTCCTTAGTGCTAATTGTGTAGACACATGCAATGAAAGCCAAATAGATTATTAGTGTATTTGCATAATGGACAAAGCTGCCTTTTGGGACAGTGTGATCAGGGTATGATTTAAATTATGATAAGTTGCAGGCCTGCATGTGCCTACGCAACACCATTCACAATTTGGTTCGCCCACACACTGCACGTATTTATATGTGCTTTGGGATCTGGAGCTATAAGCACATCTACACTGTTTAATTGGCTGAGGCCAAACTGGAGATAAATTAATCACAGGCCACAGAAAATTTCTGAATATGTAGGAAGGGAGTGATATGAATCAGGAAAACAGGAGTGTTGCAGCTATAACAGCTTCCACTCTTCTTTGAAGGATTTCTACATGATTTTGTAGTTTATCTGGGTGAATTTGTGCCCATTCATTCTGTAGAGCATTTATGAGTTCAGGGACTCATTGCTCAGTTATCTCGAGTCTTCATCTTGCCACCGTACCAGTTCATCTCTTCAGGACCATGAGTACTTCTGTTGTATTTGACTTCTGTTGTATTTCCAGGTGGGGATCTCTGCTCTAGTCAGAGAACGTTCTGAGAGCAAAGTGCATGGAATACCGACTCTCATGTCACTCCTGGATTGGGTTTATCCTCCATGGTACAGTGGATGAACTGTTGGCCATTCATCTTGCCACACTGATGTTAGACGAAAAGGTCGGCTCACAATCTCCATTCCAGTTCATCCCAAAGTTGGATGGGGATGAGGTCAGGGCTCTGTGTGAACCAGTCAAGTTTTCAATGCTGAACTCATTCACCCATGTTTTTTATGGAGCTTGGTTTGTGCACTGGGACTGGAATAGAAAAGGTTCTTCCCCAAACTGGGTCCACAAAGTTGGAAGCGTGGCGTTGTCCAAAATGTCTTGGTATACTGGACTATTAAGATTACCCTTCTCTGGAAGTAAAGGGACTAGCCCAAACCCTAAACAACAGGTGTGTCCCAATACTTTGGTCCATATAGTGTATAATTCCAGACTGTACTGTGTACACTAATAAGTTGGGGCTATATGGTTGGTGTTTCCAGCAAACTGGGTGAGTAAAGATCAGCATTTTAGAAACTAGGAAGGTTAATGTGTAGTAATTTGGGCCTGATTTTTTTTCCATGACAGTAAAGAGAGACGACAGAGTCTGGTGCCATGTTTTTTACTCCACTGTTCAGTCGCTTTTTTCATGAGAACATACAGAATCACACTGGGAGAACTCAGACCATGCAGACTTTTGCACAGACCTTCAGCACTTTATTAGAATCACAGTTAGACACTGTGTTAGCCATTCTGTGCCCATCAGTAGTCTGTTACTGACACAGATCTTCCCCCAGGCTGGATATATTTTGGTTGGTGTTCCACTCTTAACCTAACAGTGACAAACTAGATCAGTATCACAGCTGTGTTGAGAATAATTCACCAGCTAATCTGTTTTAAATGGTCAGTTCATGTTCTTGGTTATTTTAAGTAGTGAATTCATTATTAATCGGTCATATAGATTATTTATTTGAAGGAAATTGTTTCCTGTCTCGCCCCATTGACTTTACAATTTGAATTCAAGTGAGGGAGCCCCAGAGCACCCCTCTATAAACTTGATCACTAAAGTCTTCCACTTAAATGTCTGTAGCAACCTAATAAAAAGGCAGAGCTGCTATAAAACGTGGTGCTAACATAACATTACATAGCCCATAAACTCATGAACATGTTCTCAGCTGTCCATATTATTATATAGTGATGTTTAATGCAAAAATATTTCACCTTTGTACGCAGCCTTAGTTTATCTGTTTACCTCTGTTCTGTTACTAAAGGTAGCCAGTAATTTATAGATGGAGGGGTAGAGTAAAGGTGTTTTTATAATATTTTATTTATTGTATACTTATATCACTGGTTTATCATAGGGCAGCACTGTTGTAAATTGTTTCATGTTTTTCACATATACAGGAACAGATTTAGGCTTACACGTATATTAAACACACGTCAGAGACCTAGACAGCTGATGATGTCACCCTAAGTCATTTGGCCACGATACTGGTCTTCCCTGTCCCTGTGCTGATGTAAACACACTCCCAGAATGAACAAAAATGCTGCATCACAAGTTCCAGCTTTAGCTTTGTGGCAAGCAAAAAAGATGGTAATTGTTGATGTATTCCCTTAAAAAGAATAAATGTTCCTATTTATTTATACCACCCATTTTTTAAGAAAAAATGACAGAATCTGAAACACTTTAATTTCATTTTAAACTCAGCTTAATAAATGACCCTTAAAATGTGGCAAGGCTTCATTATTATTATTATTATTATTATTATTATTAATATTATTGTTATTATTATTATTAACAACAATAATAACAATAACAATAATAATAATAATAATACTAAACGTGCTGGACAGTGAACACTGAACTGCCGTCTCTCACAATTAATCAATGCACGGGCGTTTTCTTTGGTATGAGCTTTCATTTTCTTTTGTATAAGTTAGGATAATACAGTAATAATTTGATGTATTTTGTAGTAAAAAAATACAGTAAAATGTACGTACATGTAATTTTTACAATTCAATAATTTACTGTTCGACGGGTACAGCGGTATTTAAGCCTCTGAGGTCAGCAATCCCTCCTGAGAGATATTTTGGCTGTTCCAAAACAATAATCTAAAGCTCTGTGTGCTTTGGTCCTAGGAACATTTAAGTAACTCCACTAGAAACCTTGTAGTAGTAGAAACCTTCTAGTTTTGAAATGTGTGTTTTAATTCAAATATATTGATGGCGCTTTTTAAACAGGCAGCAAGCAGCCTGTTAATGAAAGACAAGTTTACTTTGTGTTCTCTGGACAGTACAAAAACAATAATGCCGTTATATTTGACATGCAAATGTAGCTGAATCTGTTAATAATTGTTACAAACTTAGTAAATTATATTTTTCTTAATAATTTAGAAAAAAAAGGTATGGGCAATTTAATTATTATTGATACGGTCCTCCTGATCGGGGCCTCGTTATCCTATATCTAGCGTACGGTGCTCTCGTTGATGCCATAATGGCGTGCTACAGCGGCATAACTTTTTCCCCTCCGGAGCATGTCCAGTAGTTCAACCTTCTTCTGGAGTGTCTTACACGTTCTCTTTCACCTAGGTGCTTTGCCAGAAAGCGCAGGGCGGCATCTTAGGGCTTTCAGAAGAATGAAACGAATACACAAGAACAGGAGGGCAGCAGCCAATAACTCAAGATTCAAGATTCAAGATTTGTCACATGCACTGTGATCCAAGTACTACACAGTGAAATGTATCCTAAACCACTCCTTTTGACTGTGAAAACATTATAAACAATACGTAGCTTTAAATTAAAAATCTGGAATTCTCTGAAACACACTGAAGTAGAAATGCAAAATAGATTAATTAAAAAACTAAACTAGAGCACAGTCTGAGCAGAGCAGTCCGGAAGGCGTCTGGACGTGGCCGCTTCATCCCATTCACTAATTTATATTTAGCAGAATTTACACTCAACAAAAATATAAACGCAACACCTTTGTTTCTGCTCCGATTTTTCATGAGATGGACTTAAAGATCTA
>JBBPDC010000007.1:22511463-22535832 GCA_037974485.1 Hemigrammopetersius urotaenia | reverse complement strand
GAACAATGTTTGAGAGAAATGGTAATATTGTGTATCTGGAATGAATTTTAGATCTTTAAGTCCATCTCATGAAAAATTGGAGCAGAAACAAAGGTGTTGCGTTTATATTTTTGTTGAGTGTATATGTTCGAGCTCTCAGTCATTGTAGGGTTTGGATTTGAAGCATGTACTGTCCTGGAGCATGTTGACAATCATTTTTTCATACATGCGGTGCACAGACGAGGTGCTGATGACGCGAGTTATGCGTTTCAGAGTCCGCAGAAGAGGCCGCGGGGCTCCTCGCGAGCGCAGCTTCCGCAGGCTGTGGGACAGAGCTTTGGTCAGGTCCTGGCCGCCATTCTGGCTCTTCCACAGCTGAAGTAGCTGCACGATGTAGCGGTGCGTAGGACAGGAGAGAGCCAGCGCCCGCACCGCCTCTTCGCTCACCTTCTCTCCAGGGAGGCTTTCCATGAGCGACAGCAGGTCTCGCAGCGTCACGTTCTTCATGCCAGTGCAACGAGACACTTTCCTCTCACAGAGGTTCACACCTGGAGCAGAACAGAGAATGTTTTAGTCAGTTACGGACAAACACTCTCTTCATTCAGTTAAACCAAAGTATAACCAAGGTAAGCAGTGGGGAGTCACCAGAATTCGAACCCACAACCTTCAGAGGGATTTACTGTTTACGGTTTACCATTTACTGTAGATTTAACTATTTAAACATGACGGTAGCCACTTTACTTACTGCAGCTTCTTTCTACAGGCCACTTGGTGGCCATTCTGACATGCAAATCAATTGTAATGAATATAATCAAATGAAATACTTCCCCGTTTCTCTATGTGTAAAATGTTGCGACTCTATATTGAGCTGTTGGTGAGCAATGATAGCTCAAAGGGGAGGGGCTGGAACCTACTCTAAAACAATTCACACCTCTCTTCAAGCTGAGATAAAACAGACAAGTGCAAAGCTGTAGTGTTCATCATATGAAAAATTTACATATTCAACAATAAAAATAGCATGTAACCAAAGACTTAACCAAAGACATCCATACTTCAAAATTCAGTTTACCTACGGTTTTATGAATCATACACATTTTCACCCTACAAATATATTTTATCAGCGTTTATCATATAGTTCGAAATTCAAATACACGAGGGAATTCCCAACATTTCTGTGCCGAGACATTTTACTGTGTGCATTGATCATCGCTACATAATGAAAAAGTAGAAGTAGAACAAGTGGAAACGTGCAATCTTCTGTGGAGATCACGTGTAGTTGCTACATGATATTTACGGCAAATACAAAAAAAATCTAAATTTTGTAAATTTTGCTAAATTTTTCAAGCAGTACGTAACGACTGACTACTAGGAAAAACGCTCTTAGTCACTGAGATTCACACAAGAAGTACTGAAAGTGAGGAAGCGCACAAACCTCAGTATGGATGACTCACATCCCATGAGACAGATACAATATTTGCAAATGCGATGTAGCTAACCGCTCACCAGAATGTTTCTTAAATGATAATTACATTTTTTTAATGATTAAAAAGGATTATTATTATTATTCTTATAATGATTATTTTTAATGAATTATTTTAGATCTAAATCCAAAACAGAAATTCCACAGATATTTACTACGTTTCTGCATAATGGTTGCAAGTAGTTTATCAGGAAGAAAATATATATATAGTTTAAAATTCAAATACATTAGAGAAACCTAGTCCTTCTTTCTACTGAATGTACTGTATGTCTGTGCAGAGACATTTTATTGTGTGCATTGATCATCACTATATCTTCCCATAATTGTATGTGAAGTTCTTCTCTGAAAATGTCTAATTTTACTTCTGCTGGTGTAAGATTCCTGATGAGTAATTCGGCCCTCAGTGAACCTCTAATGCTTGCACAGCATTTGTGTAACTTGAACTTTTGACGAAACGCCTTTTGTATTCATATTGTGTCTTCCCCTTCCAAAAAAAGGCTTTCTTAGACCTCCAGATTGTTGCATCAGTTCAGCCTTCATGGTTACTTTGAATAACTTTTTAAACTGTCCCTGTGCCTGAGTTTATTTCTATTTATTTACTGTAAGGTATCAAATAAGGAATTCCCCCATTGTGTGATGAATAAAGTCAATCTAATCTAATACTGTAAAATGAATGAAATGCAGACATTTTAGTGCAGTAACCCAGTTCTTCTGGAGTACAATAAATATATCATCCGATATCAGTCAGTCTGATGCTGCCATATTTTTAAGCAGTTATTTGACAATACTGGTTCTGGCGCATCCCTAAAAATCGTGCTGACGTTTTTGGGGATTTTTGAACTGATCCGTTCTATTCTGTTTCAGTTTAAACTGAGACTGTGTAAGGGCTACTATAATGTTATCAGAGTGGAAACGTGCACTGTTCTGTGGAGAACACGTGTAGCCATAAGTTGCAGCATCATATTTACGGCAAATAAAAAGGCAAAGCAAATTTGGAATTTTATGTTTCAAGAAGTATGTAACGACTAACTACTAGGAAAAAGCTCTTAGTCACTGAAATTTACGCAACATGTACTGAAAGTGAGGAAGCCTCAGTACTGACGACTCACATCCTGCGAGGCAGATACGACATTTGCAAGAGCTAACCGCTCCCCAGAATGTTTCTCAAATGATAATCACATTATCTTTTGAATTATACATTTTCTTTTTGTATTATTCTTCTCATAATTATTCTTTTTATGAATTATTTTTAAATCAGAAATTCCACAGAGTTGTTCTACATTTCTGCATAATTTTACTTTTAAATATGAAATAGCTAAGTTAAAGTCATTCAAAGTGGATTGGGAACCAGACATGCCTCTAAAAGCTCCCTCATGTCTACAAAATCACTGTCTAGTTTTTGGCCTAGAATATATTTTAGTCTATGTATTTTGGATGTAGTCTAGTGGGTAAAACATTTGCCTGTGAACCTAATGACCACAAAGTAACAGGTTTAAACCACTTTCTTTCTACCACTGTGTCTCTGAGCAAGACCCCGTAACCCTCAGTTGCCCCAGGGGGACTGTCCCTGTAACTGATGACTGTAAGTTGTTTTGGGTGAGGATGTAGGCTAAATTCGATCTGTATGGGAAACATTTATACAAAATACATTCAGGAAAATGTCCCCAAATAAATATTTTTTAGATGAACCACTATTTTATTATTATTAATTTCACATTTAAAACACAAAAGAGATGTAGATTCATAGGTGAGTTAGGATAGTAAATAAAATGGCTACACATGTGTTGTGGACATCATGACCCCATGTTCCACAACTGAAGAAAGAAAATGTTAAAAAGGTTACTGTACTTCTCAACAACTAAAATAAACATACATAGAATTCTCTTTTAGAAAAGACTGCCACATACCACATGTGCCTGCAAATAATTATTTGCTCTAAAAGGCGCATACAGTGCCAGCCTCCGCCCAATATACTGGAAGTCTTAAACTGCCATTCAATTTTTGTATTCTCATATTTTGGAGTTGGTGGATATTTTGGCCAGATTTAGGCTCCCCCCAGCCAAATCCATTTCACTGTCAGAAAAACACACGCAAAAGACTTGGGAGAAAGTCCTAGATAGGAGATTCTCTAACCATGGATGATGCTGTACTGCTTGTCTTGGTCTTTATTCTGCTCCCTCCAGAGACGCAGCAAATGCAGAGCCTGTTGTTGGGGGCTACAGGTCTTTTTTAGCCGCTCCATACTCTTCCAGTCCACCCTACGCCCAGGCAGGCTCTCCAGCAAGTGCTCCACTGGCACAGAAGCTAGTGGTGGAGAGGACAAGAACTGGAATATGACCTCCTCACACAGGGTGATGTCTGGTGAAGGTGAAAGCAAGAAGTAAGGAGGAGAAATTGAAAGAACAAGATATATAATACATTATATATGTGTGTGTGTGTGTGTGTGTGTGTGTGTGTGTGTGTGTGAATGAATGACAGTTACTATTAAGAGTTCCATCATCAGCCCCTTAGCTGTGGTCAGTTATGACCCAGCTGGTGTGACAGAACATTTGTCATAAATGTTAAATTTCAAAATGTTCAAAAAATTTCCAAAAATTTCAAAATGTGGGATACTAAGGAAAGATGTACATGCTGGAAATGTGCATTTCAACAAGAAGCACAAGACTGAAACATCCTGGTATTGAACTGTGTTCTAATAATGTTTTGGCCTATTATATATGGAATACAGTAATCCCCACTTTTTGGGAGAGTTACGTTCCAGGAGCACTCATTTACAGTGAAAAACTGTTGTTGTGTTTTGGTAAAAACAAAATGTCTAAAAATGCCTATTTTTATAGTGTAAACCCTAAATATGCCCCCAAATATGCTCCCAGAACACTTTTCAAATTTTTTTCAAATTTCATTTCACTCAGTTTAATGCATCACCCTAAAGAAAATGTAACGGTAAACCCATATTCGGCCCTTTTAATTGAAATTCATATGACTCAGAAGGTCACTGGACAAAAGTATTGGGACACCATGGCGAGGTGAACGGTTTTTGGAGAACAACCCCTGATCTACTCGGGCTAAAAACAAGTGAAGGCTCGTTGGAAAGGTATCCCGGAGTGCACGTTGGAGAAATTACACTTGGAGCACGGGGGCTCAACCTTAGTGTGGAATTCGAAAAAAGTGCTCCTTGGTCGGCTATAGCCTGCCCTGAGACCCCTTGTATGAAAACATGCAGAAAAGATATATTTATTGCCACAAAAAAAATCAAAAAAGCAGAGGATATTCGCAGTTTCTGCGTTATCGTGGGGATTTCCGCGTAAAACTATGAGCTCGGTTCTCAAAATTTTTTTGCATGTGACTGAATCCGCGACTCTGATCTGCATAAAACTGGGAGTTTACTGTGTAGATGGCATAGTTACTGTGTAACTATATAACTATGGCAAATAACATCAGTTTGACAGTAACTGTAGCCCACACCAAGGGCATACATATTTACACTTTATATTTTGTGTTATACCATTGTGTCTATTATTTTATCGTTTATCTTACCTAACTACAAACTTTAATCTAAGAAATGGACACACACCGTAACAGATTATATAAAAGACTCAGCACTGCCGTTTAATACGGAACTAAGGGTTGGGTGGGTTCCAAAATGCGTGTCTTTCAAATGCAAATTCCAATTTCTACGAATACAACAACAGAAGAGCCTTCAGTTAAGCCTTTCTAGCCTTGCTTGTTAGCTCTCACTTTGAGGAAATAACTCAAAGTTTAAAAAGGGATTTAACACTGTTGTGTTGTTCTGGATCTTTAGTGTACCATCCTGGAGTCACAGGAGTCACTAGTTTATTCTGAGACAATAATGAGGTTTTCTTAGTTGAATCTTACAAAGCAGCACCTCTTCTCATTTTTCTGTTTGACCTTTAGATTAAATTAGAATATACAGTCTACCTACTGCAAAGCCAGTAATAGGGTTGGATAACCTATAGCTCAAGCAGCAGGTACCAACATAAATTCAGCTGCTAATCAGGACTTAAAAACCCGCTTCATTGTATAAAAAAGGGGACTTCAGACTGAATAATCCAGATGAACCCTAGTATATAAATTACATCCTCCCAGGATGAAGAACATCCCTGAAACGATCCTGCCCCTTGACTCAGCTTCCTTCTTAAATTGTCAAGGATATGACATCATGCAGTAAATGATTCCTTATGGCGCCAGCAAGGCTCAAATGCAAAAGCTAAATAAATGATCACTGGCTGACAATCCTGTATTGAAAATAATTAGACATTTAAATAAATGAAAATGAAAAATGTTCCCCAATTTTACACTTTGTAAACAGAAACACAGACAAGTCACAAGTGTTCTGCTCTTCTTCTTTGCTTTATTTGTAACCAGTTTGGGGAAGGAAGGAATGACTACTACTTGAACATGAAAGCAAAATCTAAAAACAGTATTAGGTTGCATAATAAATGATTTTTGTGGGGGAATTCTCTGTTGTACTGTGCATTAGTGAGCCTCTTTGACCTGAAAGTGAGACCACTTGGCTTGTATCTGTGGGCACCCACTTTAAATGAGCAAACACACCTGATCTGAGGCCCTGGATCAGTCAGAGAGTGATGTCAGACAAGTGTGAAAGATAATGAAAATCTAGCCCAGCTGACATTTACGTTAACATCAAAGCGAAAGGTTGTGTTAACACTATGCTCTCAAATAGATCCCTACACTTCAACCCTCTCATGAATTACAGACCCTTTCCAAACCCCTTAAGTGGGTGTCGGGGCTGAGGCAGCGCTCACCGTTGTGGCACTCTGCATGCTGGTGGGAGCAGTCGAAAGTGTGCTGGCTCTCACACTGCACGTCGTGGGTGGCTGTGCCTGGTCTCAGGGTCTTCAAGCCCAACTGGGAGCAGTCCTTGTGGGGCTGGCAGGGCTCTGCAGCTGAGGTCACACTGGAGAAAAAGCCCTGGGGACACTTCTCACACACAGTGTCACTCTCAGGCGTGCCTAAAATACAAACACACACACACATTTTAAAAGCATTTGTAAATCCAATTGCCATGAACTGGCCTGCATTGTTTTATTTGTTTTCCTCAGAGCTTAGCCTTAAAAGACAAAGAATATGTAGCTTCACCTTAATTCAGTACATGACAGTGAATACGCCAGGGAACCTTTGTTAGAATCCATTATTGACAATATGGGGTCCAAAATGCAAATACGCACAGTGCAGTTATCTCAACCGTTTAAAAGCAGCAGGTGGACAGAGGGCACAAGTTCCTCTTTTTAACTAAATAAAAATTAATCAGGCATCTCCAGTGTTCAGTCAGACGCCCCACAAGAAAGGGCGGGAGTTTGACACCAGTCTCCTACATATATATATATATACACACACACACCAGTGTCCTATAGTATACACACACACACACACACACACAAATGTTATGGTTTGTATACAGAGGTAGGATTTTGGAGTTAGCGTGTTTCTGACCCCAGGAAAAGTATCGAAAATAAATATAGACTATGAACCACACTGTTTACCTCTATGTCCTGTTTTTACATAAGATAATGACAACCACTAACTATACGGATGTACAGGATGAGGTACTTGGAACAAATCTAGGCTTTGCTAGGAATTAAATAAATCAAAGTCACAACAGAGATTAAAATATACTTAAAGGAATTAACATATTTCCAGTGCTGAACTGTTCAGCATTTAAAGATCTCTGTCGCCATCTTATGGAGCAAAATTTCACTCTGCAGCAAAAGACTTGACGATGTCTGGGAGATTGCACATGTTTAAAAAACTCCACCTCAAGTCATGTGTGATAATCAGAACTTAATGTGACATCATTCATATCACTCTTGCTTGCAGTAAATCTTTTTTAGCTTCTACTTATTGACAGATGGGAGAAATTCCCTCTCCAAAGCCTCTTTCGGTTGGAGATGCGAATCTTGATAAAAAACAATAGAAAATAACAGAATAATCTCCAGTGCGTAAATATAGAAAAGGAAGTCACTGATGGCCCCACTTTCCCCAGCCAAAGGCTGATGTGAGATGGATGGAGAGCAGGCTAACAGGGGGGGCACGCTCTGAGTTATGGAAAGTCTGTCACTCAGAGGAAAAGCTGTTGCTGGAGGAGCTTGAGATCACTTCCCCCCATTCTGTCACTACTATAACTGCAGCCACTGACACAATGCATAGACTGATTAACACAGGCCCAAGCAAACACAACTGAACTGCCAGGCTACTCACAGCCTGCCAGGCAAAACGAAGAGGAGACATTTGCCGTTAAAAGGACGCTTGCTCTTCGTTTTCTTAACACTGACACAGATTATTATTGAAGGCGGAAAATGGGAGTCAGCAAAGCGAGAGGCACTGTGGGTATATCCAACTTCGGGCTCAGCTCACAGGATGGCTGTCTTTGAAGGGTGTTTTATGTTCCCAGACTCCCGAGTGCTTCAATAACGGAGAGGGAAATGGGGCGAAGTGATCTGATTTCAGGAAGCAGCAAAGCACTCTTATAATGTGTGAGACCAGCCAATGCAGCTTTTGAACAACAGCTCTGAGAGAGATGTGGACTCGCACCAAGTCTATGGCTGGTGATGGACACATTTGGACTCTTGTCTAGAACAGAGATATTTTCATTGTAATTAATACCAGACGCCTGCCAATGAGGCTATTCTTACCTAGCACTGCGGCACCTGAGCCTGGCGGGCAGGGGGTGTGTGGGACGCAGAATTCCACCACCAGGTGGAAGCCGGTTATGCATTCACAAATACGGTCGTGTGTACTGTTGCACTCCCTCCGGACAACTTGTCTCTCCTTGCAGACTGAAGTGCAGTGCTGGCAGCTGTCGCCCCAGTGCCACTGCTCCGCAAAGCGCCTCTCAGGGCAGGGGGCGCAGACGGTGGGCTCGCTGGAAGTGCAGTGTTGCTCCACAGCTGTGCCTGGTGGGCACTGGTCACACAGCAGCAGCTCAGAGGTGATGGGGTCACGGTGTTGGTACTTGGGGGACTCGTGGTACGCCCAGGCAAAAGACATCATAAAAAGCTACAGAAAGGGAGAAGACAATGACAATAAGATGTTTGGATGTGTGTTTTTTGCTCAGAACCAAAAATGATGCATTAAGGTGCATGTGTGTGTGTGTGTGTGTGTGTGTGTGTGTGGTGTATGTTAGGCCAGGCTAAGATCTGATATTGCCACAGCATCAGCAGACCAATGATGAAGCCCGTATGTGGCCCAGATGTCCTCAGCGCAGCATCACCACTGAACAATTTTACACTGCGGACTTCCCCGCCACCCAGCTGCCACGAACAACAATATGTTCCGGATCTCGCTATGGCCCTAGTGTGACTCCGCTTGGCTTTTGTTCAAATGAGCAAGACCCACAAGAAGGCGAAAGCAGGCGAGCTACCCATAAACCTCACTCTACGGTTTCTCCAGACCAAACATTGTGTTCTCCACAGCAGGTGGTGGGACTCGGCGAGGAAATCATTAAGTCCTCAAGCTCATTTTTTAGCATGGGGGAATGCCACACGAATGGCAATCGAACGGTAGAGAAGCCAATGAACTTTTAGCCTTTCGCTGCTCTGAGGAAGGCTGCCATTTGACGACGCAGGGTACAGAATTGTAAACCAAAATTACACACTAGTATAGAGCTTCTGACGACCATAATTACACCATTCGAATGATCTAAAGGAACCCAACAAAAGATGAGTCTTATGGCCTATAGCCAGCTTTAAATTCAAACGTTTGATTTCAAGGTATGTAGCATTTACCTCATCCAGATGCAGCAAAATGTTCCACAGCAAAGCTTTGTTTAAAGACAGCAACTGCGGAACCATGAAACAGCGTCATGTAGAGAGAGGGTTTCAGATCTCACGCTGTTTGAGCCAAAAGTGATGCAAGGCTCTGACCCAGACCACTGACCCTCAAAGCCATTTCAGCACGTCTCCTATCTCCCGCCTTAGAGACTCAAACAATCGTTGCAGACTGTTACACCACTGGCAAAAAAATCCAAAACACTCTAGTGGAATACTGCCATGGCCTTTTCGTGCGGCTTTGTGGAATTTATTTGAGGAGAACAACAGTGTGAGATGCTCCTCAGGTGGTATAATAGGATGCAAAACCTTCGCGAGGTCTTTGAATGACCTCATGCAGACCTACACCAGTGCCTCTGACTCCGGCAGCACAGTTCCCTCATCCTGGCCCCTGCAGGAGCTTTGCTTACTGCCTGGGAGGCCTGGCATCAAATGAGCATGTGGCTCCCCAACATGCCCATCATAAAGCCATCAACCTCACACACGACACAGAAGATCAGAGAAACGCTCACTTTAATATACACAAGCCAGGGAGGCAGAGACAGGACTGCACAAGTTAACAAGACTAACGAAAGCCGTCCTCTGTTGCCACGTTTGATCTGTTCTAAGTGAGAGGAGACACCACAACATGAAAATGACAACAAACACATCCCAGACACAATCAATCAAGGTCATTATCTAGACTGATTTCATGATTAAAGAGGTTCTCTGAGACACACTTTACAATTTGTCCCAAAGCATTAATCCATCAGATGACAGAATCTCCTTAAACAAAGGTGATTTGGTGATTACGTCCAGGTGATAGGGATCCAATTTAAAATAAAATAAAAATAAAATACGCAAGTTATTTTTGATGTTGCTCCTTAAATTCTGTTGTATTATTTTTAGTTCAGGTCAGCTCTGTTAATAACAACTCACAGGAGTGAAGGGGGGGAGGGTGTTTCCGTGCTCATATATTTATCTATGGCCGTTATAGACGTTCCGTTATCTTGTCTGGATAATTTCAAAAAACACAAACGGTGATAGCCGTAGGTCATCTGTTGGGCACAACAGAGGAGACAATAATGGCCTTCAAAGACTATACTAACCGTTCTGATCCAAAAGAGGAACTTATTGCTCTGTACTTCCCTTCAGGATTATTTGTTCCCATTTGAATAAATGTTGTAGGCTCATATTTTGTTTAATGTCACTCTGGACACTGTTTCCAGTATTATTATTATTATTATTAATAATAATAATAAGGAGGGAGAGAGAGAGAGAGAGAGAGAGAGAGAGAGAGAGACAGAAACAGACAGGTAAGGGCAGGCAAGCGGACAGAGAAAGTTCATTATTTTTCACCTACTCCTACTAATGATGATGTTGTTGCCATGTTACACCCCACCACACACATCTCCAAACCTTCACTGCCTCTCTACAGGTACTTTGAGTACTTAAACACAATAACCCAGAAACAGACCCATAGAGAGAGCCCACAGGTAAAGTTATAGTGGATCTGGAAAATTTCAATGTTATCTGATACACATCAAAACAAGATTACATGCAAATCATTTAGCAGGACCATGGACGGCCAACATGCAAAGTACATTAAATAAGTGTTGTTCCTCACGACAGCAAGCAGCATGGACACTGAAAGAACTCAAACTTATTATCCATTCGTACAGTACAAATAAATAGATCTACACCAAATTTGTGTCAGTGTAATTTCCACAAGGTGTTTTTTCCAAACCAAGAGGCAACAATCTCTTCTATTCTTGTCTGGGAATTGCACAGTCAACACGGAATCCCCATCACATCTCATTTTAGGACTAGGTTCAATTCGTGACTGCTGAATCACCCAGTAAATAGATGGGTTTAACTTCCACCATAATTTAAACGAGTGGAAGACCTGTCATTCCTTCCAGACCAGTAAGGATGCTCATCATAAGGAGCAGCCTAAAATAGACCAGAATTCAAATAAAGTAATGAAAATTTTGAACGAGGAATATGTGTGACAGTTGAAGAAAGCAGTAAACTATTTTCAGACAGTTTAGAATAAAGTGCCTTTCTTTCACACCTAACACGTGTTGGTCTGGTTTAGCCATCGCTAGGGGAAGGTAATGTGGTACAGGCATAGAGAGAATTCATTGATCAAGTTCATTTAATTGACAAAAAAACACCTTTTTGCTCTAAAGCTGAGGGAATCCTGGAAAGGGATGATCAGCTTCTCTCCTGGAGTTTCTATGAGATGTTTCTGTGAGATGTTTCTGTGAGTTGTCTGTGAAAGCAGCACAGAGTGCGGAAAAGCAATTTTTGGAGGAAAGAAAGTTTAAAGTCAGTCATGCTCTTACCATGTGCACTTTCATCGTTGTCCGCAGCTGCATATTTCCTCCGAGAATACTCAAGCCGCTCGGACTTTTATAGTAAAGATTTTAATCCATGCCTGTATTCCGGCAGGCCCCGCCCCCCGGCTACACGATTGGCTGGAGTGAGTGAGAAACAGTGAGAAACAGATGGGCTACAGCCAGAAACAGTTAACCTACAAAGGGTAGTACACTGTAAGTGTGCTGCAGTAATTTCATATTCAGGAAAATCTTTTTGTATAACTTCTGTGTGTAATGTTTTTTTTTCCAGTATGTGTGTAAACTGAAAATAACATCAAAATGTGCTTTGTAATTAGAAAGCCACAGCACAGCACACAGTGTGAATCTCTCTCTCTGAATTTAACCAATTCATCAAGTGAAGCAGTTGGCAGTCAGTGATGCAGCACCCGGGGGAGCAGTGTGTGGGGCAGTACTTTGCCCAAGGGTACGGTGCAGTCCTGAGATTTGAACCCACAACCTTCCGATCACAAGGGCAACTCCCCAACCCCCAGGCCACCAGCCGCCCGCAAATATTTAAGGCCATTAAAATACTATTGGTAGTGTTGATTTTACTTTTACAGTTTACTTTGACAGGTTTTTTTTCTTGCATCTTAGATTCTATTTCCAGGGACATCTAGTGATTTAAGTCAGCGCTAAGTGCGCTTGTGGTTAGCGGACACGCGGTCCAGAGAAGGCCTGCCCGGCAATATACGTCAGGTCAAAGGGGACTACAGGGACTCCATCTGCATTCTGAATAGTTCAACCACCCCAACTTGACGACAAAGCCACAAAGTATGCCTGTGATGTTGATGTGGTCCCCAAGTGTCCCTGCCCAAAAATAGCACAGCCATGACGTCTTTGAGGCCTCTCCCCGTTCCCAGCAGGTCACGCCTTCATCTGATCGACGCGGCGCTCTAAGATTTTGCTCTGACGGTTTACGGTAGCCTCAAACTCTCAAAAGATTGAAAAAAAAAAAAAGAACACCAATGGGTTCAAGCTAAAGTTCCAAAAAGAAATGTTCTTAACCTCTGAATTCCTGTTTCACTTGTCATTTTATCTTGAAGGCATTATCGACACAAAATACATGTTACTGAATATGTTTAACTGGAGTCCAAACCAAGCAGGAGTTGAACTTGTGACCTGCCACAACATAACGGGACACCCCAGCCAAAACCAACACAGCCTCTAGTCTGATATGTCTCTCTTATTTGGTCTCTCAGAAATGACTTTTCACAACGGCCTACATGCCACCGTCGTTCCACCTCATATACGCCAGACTGTGACTAATGCACCAAAGAGACGTCTCCGAAATCTTTCTGTGCCCTTTGATGACGTATTGGATAGTCCAATCCTCAGACAGTGGAGGAAACAATAGCTATATCTTCGGGAGCCGTGGTGTAAGACACCACCGCAACACTAAGGCAAGTTTAGGCGGACGTGGGCCCAAACGCCACCGGTGACGCGTGGCTCGGCGATCTGTGGTGAGGCCTAGCGGATTTCACCAGTTTTGCTGACACCAGTGTGTGAGCACACAAGATGTGGGTGTTAAGAGGTCAACCATCGATGTTGCCATGTGGCTACTTCACTGACCAACTCAAAGACCATGCCCACACATTCATCACAAAAAAAAACGCAAATGTTTTGGAGCTGCTGTAGGACGCCCTCTTTCCACATGCCTACTGTTTATCCAGGAGTAGGCCAGAAACCCAAAGTACAGAATAACCAGGCTGTCAAGAAGTCTGTCACTCTCGAAAAAGTGTTTTTCTGTTTTTTAATGTGTATTTGTGTCCAGTATTTACACTTCTGTTATATCCCAAACAAAATAGAAACTCTAGAATCATGCCAGTATATCTCAAACAATATGGACTCTTCCCGTATAATTCCCACAATCCTTTGTAAACTAACAAGTTTTTGAGTAAGTAAAATAACATGTACATCTTCGGTTACACATATGTAAAGTGCTTCTTCAAAGCTTTCACTATAATCATGGAGTGATTAAGCGAGGGTAACCCTTTTTCAAATAAGGATTTTGGAGCGGCAGCGGCACAACAATAAAGCTCATTCATTTGCATGAGTTGTACACTGATAATATTCCAGTCCCCACCACTATCTATTGTATGAACCCAGTGATAACAGCCTCAGTCCACAAAAACGTGCCGTTGTGTTTGGGAGAGGCCAGTACCAGGATTCCTGGGATGAAGTCCCAACTGTAAGGATAATAACATTAATCCAATGGTCATATTACCCTTTTCATGGATGTATAAAAACACATCCATTACTTAGTTTTTCTTCTCTCTCAAATCCTCACCCTAAGAGCACAGCATATTTCATTATAAAACATACCTACATGATTGGATTGGCCAAACTGCACACAGATAGAACATCTATACCAAAAAATAATAAATCCAGGGCAAGAATGAGCTTATGAGACATAATTGCGTTTCATTTTGACAGGGGAATTCTAAGCCTGAGGTTAAAAATCTTTTGAATTTTAGAGCTACACACAAGACTGATAAGGCAGAAACAGCAACTGTAGCCTCTTACAGGCAGCACTAGAGCAACTGGGCAGTCTTTTGTGTGGCACAGATGAGAGCGGCCAAAGTGATGGCTGGATATGAGAAAAGGGTTCTACCAGATACTGTGGGTGACCTGACCTCTGTTGGCTGGGCTGTAGGAGATCTATGATGAGATATGTGACCTTCTCAAGTTCTCCCCAGAGTCATGTGGTCTCGCCCAGATGTCCCATCTGTCCACATCTTTTTTATTTATTTATTTATTTTCATTTTCGAACTCTCATGGAAATAAATCAACAAGACGATACTTTATTTGTTCACAAATGAAGAACACCACAGGCATCACAAAGAAAAATCAATATAAAGAGCGCAACTGCGTAAATAGGCTTCCCAACCAACCTCTCAAGCACTGCCAATGCAAGCAGCAGGTCAGATGACACATTGCCCAGATAAAACACAGAACCCTTCAGCATGTTCATTGTAAAGGTTATAGATTCCCTTCCCACTCAGAACTAATCAAAGTAGAGAATGCGGATATAATTTGAGGTATCCCACACAACTGTAACTTAATACTGGCACGAAATCAAAATTGATATTAAGTGCACGCTCTACTTTGAAGTGTCCTTGAGACAAATTCCCGTATTTGCGTACTCGATCATATAACGTTGGGTAGGAAATGTCATATTTTCTGAAGAATTATACCTCCACGAGTTGATTTTCCATTTAAACCATACAAAACCCTGAATTTCACAGTTCATTACAGAGACTGGACTTCAGTGACCTCCAACAATGAGGTTATTACCATTTTTATGACTACTTTGGTTACTTAAGCAGTAACAGGAGAGCCTACAATTCATGGCATCTAGACTGAATGCAAAATGGCTCCCAAACGATTCTTGCCGGGAAATCGCCAATATGCATTTCAAACAAACTCCCAGTCAAATCACGGCTCCCATTTTATGTGTTTAAGAGTTTGTCGCCAGGAGCAAAAACTTATGGTTAAAGAAAGTAAACAAGTGTAGGCAACTGCTTGTTTTCTGTTTGTTTTATTCCTTTCATGGGCATCTTAGTGAATGTATGTTTTGTGCATGGTGTTTGCAGTCCAAAACGAGAGTGTGGTTAGGCAGTGCTCTCTCTTTAGCCACAGTCATCCTGTACGTGCTGTGACGTCGCCCTCTGCTTCAGGAAACGACTCATTCAGAGCAAAATTACTCCATAAAGAGCATGCTTTCTTGGTTATTCAAGCGTGTGTCTGTGTGTATGTGGCTCTGGGCCTGCTCACACACTGAGAAGTCTCTAATAGTATTCTAACCTCTTACCCAATATATTTTTGACCCACAAAAAGGGTTGCCCCGAGGTCATTGTTAAGAAGCCCTGGGTGTTCCTAGAAGAAATGAAATGCTGTCGTAATTATCAGACTTCCAGGAGAGCATAGGCCCACTTTTTCCTGCAGACGGACGGTAACACCCGAGAAAGAGAAGCAGACTGCTAAATCAGGACTGATGAAGTTTCCACATGGCCCTCACAGATTTTCCCGCTTTGTTTGCTTTTCCGACAATATCTTTGTAAGCGTTTTCCATACAGTAAATCTCCAGCAGCTCTCGTTACCTCAGAAATTGACAAACAGCTTTTGGCACTGTCCGAAATTAGCAAGCTGCTTTCGAATTCACTGGGAAGTCGTTCATGGATTTTCTGCTTCTAGAAATTCCTGCATTTTTGAGTACCCATAAGACCGAGCTCGACCTGTGCCAGACCTGTGCATTTACTCTTTAATATATCATCAGCCTGAACCTGAACGCTAAAACAGCTACAAGAGAAAATGCTTCAGTTCTCTTAGGTACATCTCAGCCATGGCTGCAATATCAAACAGATGGAATGTTTTGTCTAGCCATCAGCAGTACATTAATCGTTTAAATCGCCCCCAAAAATGGTCTTGACTCATTTACTGAAACTGTTCAATCTTGTAAACACTACCTCAAATATTGAACAAATAAAGCACACTAAATTGCATCATGGGAGCTTAATGTCACAGTTCAGCAAATGCAAAATTATAAAGCTGATACGTTTAAAAAAATAAGCTTTTCAAGGGAAAAACGCAATACACTCTGAGCTAGGGATCAGACTTTAGCTCATAAACAGTATTTCCAAGCTGGAAATTGAATTAACCATCTTTGGCCTACATTAGCAAAAATGACTATAATTTGATTCAGATTTCCTGAAATGGACTTTTAGCAACTTAGAGATGTTTTCTGACGGATGAGTCTTCAGCAGAGGTTATTTTTACAGAGATGAGCCATAGAGCACAGATTTCACCAGGCTGAGAGTTAAGACAGACAGCTGCTTTGACTAACCTTAAATGCCAAACAAGGCGAGCTAAATAAAATGAATTCATTGCCAGTAAAGGGGCGTTGAAATCTATATTTGTCAGCCGAGGTTTTGTAACTGGAAAGAGAACAGAGGAAACTGTTTAATCCTCCCGTAGAAATTGATAGGTGCAGAATGGAAATAAGTCTCTCATTCAAAAAAAAAAAAAAAAGAAAGAAAAAAGGGATCCAGTTTCGAAAGGGGGAAAAAATAAATATCAATCAATGTGCTCTTTGGGTTTTTTCGCCATGCCATATTTGTTTAAGGGGTTGTCAAAAGCATTTCCTTAAACTTCTCCATCCTGGGCAGCTTTCAGTGAGATCTCCCTGTAACCACAGTCGTGGTACACTGACGGTCACTCTGTGGCCACATTATGGCCCGGTTCATCTTTCTTGGAAGTCAGCGTTGGCCACATTAAAGGGCTTTGGGTAAAGCAAGCGCTCTGAAGACTTTTGAAAAGGGCTCCAGTGATGATGACGTTTAGGGGAGAACCTGGGCATCTCCACTCCAGGCTTGGCACAGAGCAGCATGAATGACCTCTTCTTCGATTTAGGTCGCATGGAAACAATAAAAGGTTCAAGGAAATACTCCATGAAAAGGTCGTGTCTAACCCTCTGGTATGAAAATTACAGACGACAAATAATTTGACAGGTGTCTTCCAGGCCTGCATTACCCACACCATGTGTTGTATTCAGCAAGTGACTCTCACTTGAAGGACCATGAACAGACCCACAATGATACTCTTAATACACCTCATGATCAGTGGCAATTCTAAATACACTTCTAAATAAAATGAACCTTTTCTAAATGAAATGAACATTTATTGCCTAACTTTAGAATTTGTTTCGCATCTGCAAATATATGGTAGATAGAATTGCTAACAGAAGATGCTGAGAACCTAAAGCTTTATCCAGTTCTTAAAAATGACTGACACAAAATGTAATAAAGGGTCTCTGTTCTGTCGAATACAACCTGCCAAAAACGCATCTCTTCAGGTTAATCAACAATCATAATAACAATATAGTACTGTTAGATACATATCAACATGGGCTGGTGGGTAGAATACTTGCTTCTGGACCAAGAGGTCATGGGTTCAAATCCCATCAAATGGAAGTTGCTTTAGACAAAAGAATTCGCTAAATGCTGTAAATGTATGTATTGACATACACCTTTTCTTTTCACAATTCAAGCTAGATAACTTGGTTGTGACCTTGAAATATAAATTAAGCATAAGATTTAGGAATGTATGTTACATTTTATGTATTTTTTTCTCCAGGAAGTCTCACTGACTTATAAAAACAGCACATAAAAACACCTAAGAGACAACAATAAAACACAACTGGTCAATCACAAGAAAAACAATAATATTCATCCGTCACTGCAATCTTAATTATACTCCTGGATTCATTTATGGATACAACTGTTTTCATTTTTGAAGTTTATTGCATGACCATGGAACATTCAAGAGCAACCTCTTGAATGCATGTAGATGGAAGCTACAAGAACTGACAAAAAGAAGGATACTGAGGCATTTTGGGAGTTTACCCGACAAAGCTTTGTAGATAAATATATGCTGTTGTCTATGAATGGTTAATGATGTCCAGTCATTTAAATCACAGAGAATGCAGTGATGAGTGAAAGATTTTGCATTAGAAAGTGAAGCACTGAATCCAGGCTCCTTAGAGTGGAGGAGACACAAAGGTGGCTTTCACAAGTTTTTTTTGCAGAAAATGTGAAACATGATTCATTTCTAAATTTCTAAATTAGACATTAGAAATATGTATGTAGAAATTAGAGCTTTTCATCAATCCATATTCCTAAGTACTTATAGGAGGACACCCTTTCTATCAATGTACCATCAGATGAAAGAATTCCTAAACTGTCGCAGTTTTGCAACCAAGCTTTTGAAAAAATCATAAACTTTGTTTCTGAACATGCATCAAATGTCCACATTTAAGATTTTCTTGATTTCTTTCATAACGTTTCTACATTCAAACATTGTTATGAAATGACATATTGCACAAATGACTGATAAACTGATAAACAAATCTGTCTCCTCAATGAAACAAAGAAAAAACTCATGAATTTATTGGAGCATTCCATGCTTTGTCATATGTTTGTAGTTGTTTTAGCCTTCAGTTAGCCTTTATTTATGCATCTGCTTCCCTGGAGGTTTTCTTATGGACTGTTAATCATCATATTCATACTACTCATCTATATTCATACACCGATAAATAAGTTAAAATTACAAATATGAAATCAAAATGAAAAATGGCTGCCACTTAACTCTGAGCAGGCCAACAGCAAAGCTTACTACTTTTCCTCAAAAACTGCTCGCAACAGAAAACACACCTCATGAGACACAGTGGAAAACTGGTCAGCTTAGGAGAACCTGCTGCGGGAAACCAAGCACCAAACAGGTTTCTCCTGTGCAGGAAAGCAGGATTGATAGGTCATAATTGTTAGTCTGCCTTGCTGAAGGAAACCTAGCGACACCGCCACCGCTGTGTGTGAATGCGGACTTGCTAAAGAACAAGTGCCAGACCACAGCAGGCTTTAAATTCACACATGCCACAGGGGAAATTGTGCTGGAGATGGCAAAGAAATCCGGTGGCTGCATGAGGCACACCTTTCCTTGAGTCATGACTCTGGGTGTGCTGCGCTGGCCCCTGAGAGCAGGTAAAAAGTGAGTCACTCTATGACTATAACATTGCTAACCATAATTTCATATTTGGCCTCTGAATGTAAAATTCCAGTGTTCCACTGAATTAAACTGTGATACATTTCCGATAAAAGAGTAACAGACTAAAGCTGCTTCCATGCCTTATCTAAATAGGATCTGTCCAGATTTAGATTCCATCTCCTTGAGATCATACATTAATTGCATCTTTTGGTTATTACTTTGACTCAGCCTCTAAGACTTGATATACTTCAAAACCCAGGCATCAGCATCTGGTCCTTGATGGCAACTTCAGAGCACAATGTGTGGTTAGTTGTGGCTAACCAGGGCATAAATGAAACTCCGAAACTTCTCCAAATCTAGTGTGTTTCAAAGGCTCTTTGAATTCCTCTCTGCCGCGGTAATTTCCCATCAACGCAAAATTGTGGGCCACAAGGCACAGCAGTGCCAGCCCCTCCAATTATAGGTCCTTGTCATACTGGAATGAAAGAATCTACCAACCTGATCGAAAATGTGTAGAAACCATAAAAAGTGCTGAAGATTTCACCAAACGTCATACAAATGAAGGTCTTTGATGGCTAAGTATATCTCTAGCCCTAATCTCTAAAAAAACAGACTTACATAAATTAACACTAATTTGCAACTGTGAAAATCTGCTGAACAAAGAATCTGTCAAAATGTGATCAGATGAACCACTAAGTAACTAAAATAAGCCACAAAATAATTACGTTATTATACATCAATAAATCTTTAGCTTGCAACCTAACTATTGCCTTCAATCCACTATTCTATCCATATGTAATGACTTTTTACAACAGAAACATTTAGATCTTTGGTCATGCACCAGTTGGCAGGAGAAACAAATACTGCTTCCCCTCCCACTCCTACCAACTCCTATCATCAACTGAAAATGTTCAGAGATACCACCTGATATCCTGTTTCTTACAAACATAGGTCATGGCATAGAAGAATCCACATAGACTTGGAAGAAAATTATAAATATACTAAACTTTCTTTCGAATATTTCTGTGAACAAAGTGTTCTTTAGACCAGTAAAGACTCCAGGTCCCATCAGCTAGCTGTTACACTCTCCTTCAGCGCTGATGACTCATTTCTCAAATGTCAAGATCTTATCCGTGCAAGCCTCGGGTGAGTGGTGTGCTGCTGGTCAGATTGGGCTTTTTGTCTCTGAGCCGAACTTCTATTTTATTCTTGCTTCAAAGAGAATGCAGAACAACAGAGGATTCCCTCTAACTTAAGAATGGGCTTTCCAGAAAAGCCTCGTGTCAAAGTGGCCACAGCCACTCCCTGCATTAGCCTGCAGCTTCACAGATGTCCTGGGAGATTGCGAAAGAGATGCTTCATTGAGCGGAGTTGAGCCTTTGTTTTTCCAGCGGGTCCGTCTACAACAGCTGAATCCATGGCCGTTCTGTGGCCACACATTGTTCCAATTTCCTTTTTTTTTTTTTTTGGTGCAGTTTCACAAAGCGGTGGCCAAATTAAATGTCTGAAGTGTGTGTGAAATCATACTACTGGTTGGTAAAGGGGGGCTGTCTTGGACAGCAGCATTTATGGGAAACTGAATAGAATTGTAATACTACATAGCAGCTAGAAATACAAATGGCCTAGGTAGAGGTGTGGACACGGCTTGCCTTCTAAATAAGGGTTGCGTAGCATGTGCTCACTGATGTTCAAAGACCAACAGTAATGAGTGATGATGAAGATAAAGCTCCCATCTTGAATTATTAATAGCTTGAGCAAATTGTAATTCAACAATGTCAAAATGACTCTTCCAGTCACAACAGAGTTGCTGCAGGGATACACTGCCTTCCATCCATTATACTAATCATTTGGCAATGAATTATGCAGCTGGCAGATATTAGTATGGCACAGCTGATAGTGAGTTTTGTGAGGTGAGTTTTGTTGTTGCCATATGCTGCCGGCTTTTTAATTACAAGTTCCACTTCAATGTAACTTCCAAACATTTGTGTAAAATACACCTCAAGCCTTCTACGCATTGTTGAAAGCAAGATTAATACACTAAATGAGTCATAGCCTTTACCTTGTGCTTTTCTAGTGACCAAGTGTGAAGCTGATGTATGGTGCAAACACAAAAGATGGCAGATAACTTCATCTTAACAGTTCTCGACATCCACCTGTTGGATCAAATCTATTACTACAGAACGCAAAAACAACAAGCAGCTGTGTTAACTACATTATTCTCCCTCGGGCAAATGAAGCTAAGAATCTCTGCAGGACCTGGTTCAGTCTTGAAAGTGTCATAGTTGTTCCATCCACCTGAGTGGAATCATTCCATTCGATCCTAAATATTGTCAGTGAGGAAGTGATTGACATGGAAGTATTTGTGTATTTAAATAGCAAACATCTCCCTGCTCTTAACATTACTCAGAAGCTCTACAAACCAGATCAAACTCCATTTCATGAATATGAACTATGAACCCAATGGCGGAGTCTGATGAAAGAGTTGGTAGTCAACACACTTTACTATGAGTCTTGTGAAGAGTAGAGATTCCCCCCGGTCTCAATAGATGGTTATTGATGGCTACCTCCATAAATGGCTATTTATACCATTTGACACACTCATTTCCACTTTCCCCTATGTGTCACGTGATCCGTGTGAATGACCGTCAGTTTCTGCTTTAAATGAAAGATTGAAGAAAAAAAAACATTATTTCATGACAGCCACTAACCCCATAAAAGAATAAAGACATCAGATTATAACAGGATACATATACACATTTTATTAGGCAAAAGAGCGAGATGTCCAATATGTGGAAGCATATACACTTTTAGAAGTCTGACATTCAAGGACACACTGGAGAGCGGGCTGACCTGGGATTTTCCACACTTCTGCTGCCCTGCATGAATGGATTCTTTGTACACGGCAGCCCAATGTTAGCATTAACGTTAGCCCACCCTTTTATCTCTACAATGCAAAATCCTCTCACTCTGATGTTATCGTACAACAAGCGTCTATTATCTCTTATTACACTGCTTTAATTTCACTGAGCTTATGACGGCTTCTAAGATTCATCGTGAGATAAACATGGCATAAAAATATCGTGTGTGAATGCACTGAAACTCTGACATCTGTAGTCATATGTATCTGCAAGCAAATATAATACAAATACAAGCAAATGTGATCACTCCCACTCCACTACTACATGCTATTTTTGATCCCTGGCAATTTGGTTTACTTGTCCGAAGAACATTTTTGAAGTCCGAAGAACATTTTTGAAGCATCATAACTGGGAATATAACAAATATGGCATGAAAATGTCACAGGCCCCATATAAAATGGTGTTATTTTGAATACTATGTGACCTTCTACTTCAGAGGGACAATTTTAAACCCAGGAGAAAGGCAGTGCATCTGGAAGTGAGACACACTTTAGTGGAAAAGGGAGGACTTTTCCTGGTACGGACACAGGAAATCAGTAAAGTGTACTGCAGTACTTTGCATGGCAACCACTGTTTTCCAAGAGACAGCGCAGTGCCAGAACCGCGTCTGTTCTTTTCATCACATGAGTGAGGCAGGGACAAAATGAATATGTCCTTATTTACTTGTTGATGAATTTTGGTCTTTATCCTGGGCCTAAGCGCATGGCTGAGCACGAATGCTTCCAAAAAGGTTGTGTCACTTCCATGGCTACAGTCTTTACAACCCCAAACCTGAATCTAAAGGATGAATCTGGTAAATATCGATTGAAAGTGTCAGGGGCCAGGGGGAGGAATCCCCAGGACCCTGAACTGCCTCTTGGGAGAAAACAGGCTGGAAGACTTGAAGTCATGCTGCTTGGCTTTTATTTACAAAAGGTCAAAACAAAAAGGCACGGGGGCCGTTTCAAAACATACAGGCTTCCAACCAAAGGACACGCAGGGGAAAAATGAGGACATGAGGACATTGACCGACAAGGGGTAGACACACACGCAGACCTTAAATACAGGACAAGACTGGGGGAAAACACGGAACACCTGGGAGACGCAGACAGGAAACAGGTGGGGAACCAAAACATGTGACACAAATCAAAACCAGGCAAAATAAGAGTCCCAAACAAAAACACGGTGGCCAATAATGGCCCTCAGCCGTGACAATACTAGCACTGCGATAGACAGCAGTTCAGTTTTACCTGTAAATTTTTTAAGGGTAATGTAATAAGCTGAGTTTAATTAAAATAAAGTAATTTGGGGGCATATTTAAGGTTACACTTTTAAAGCATTTTTTTTACCACATCACATATTCGTATTTTTCTCTATTTGCGGGTGCTCTCAGAACGTAAACCCTGCAAGTGTCGGGAGTTTACTGTATATATTACTTACACTGCCTTACATCTAACAGACTACACTGTTATTAGTTGTTTGCCAAAGTGAAATTTGGCAGCCGGTTTCAAATTTTGCCTTAAATGTAAAAGGCTTTGGAGCAGACGTTGTACACATTCCATCAGCTTGTGCCATTTTTGGTCTGAAAGGATCCTCCTGGCTGGGCTACAACAACAGGCTTCACTGTCTCCATTGTGACAGAGGCAGCTTGGCGAGAGCCCTCCAGAAAAAAACGTATTTTCTCCCAGCTGTAGAGAATGGTGCCAGCGTCAAGTCACTTATCTCTCTGTCAGTGCAACATTGCTCAAGCCCGGCTAGTGAGGTGAGGGTTCAACCGGCCAGCCATAAGTCTTTCCTACCAAGACAGATCAAACCACGCCACCAGCAGTAGTTTCCAAACAGCTTTTATATACAAAGCTGCCATTTTATTAGGTATAACTACATTGCACCTAATCTTATTCTCTACGAAATTACCAACAATGTTAACAGTTACAGATTAAAGCCCATCTGCTGCTGCACAGTTAATGAACAACAGCCCTATCTGTCAATGGAAGGGAATACTATAGGATCATTCACTCCACAGCATGATACAGTAGCTAATGAGTGCACAGCAACAAGTATCAAAAATAGTGAAGGTAAAGAGGCTTTCTAAAATTACTTAAATAGGAATACCAACTCAAAGACCTTAAACATCCTTTGATAAATGCTAATTATCCCAGGAAGGGATGCACCCCTCTTTTCTTTATATTTTGCTTCCAAAGAGGCAGGCTGTCTTGGATTTTTAATGCAGTCTTGAGGAACAGTTCTCCAGGCTTCCTGAAGGACTTTCAGAGCCTCTCATTTCCAGTCCAGTCCCTGAACCTGAC
>JBBPDC010000007.1:22486900-22511195 GCA_037974485.1 Hemigrammopetersius urotaenia | reverse complement strand
TGACACAAATCAAAACAAGGCAAAATAAGAGTCCCAAACAAAAACACGGTGGCCAATAATGGCCCTCAGCCGTGACAGAAAGTACATATAAAAAACATATAAAAAACAAAACACAGGAAATAAACCAAAGCAACATCATAATTCCTAGACTAAACTAGAGGGCATTATCTAGGGATTTAAATCTTTAAACCAGGATGAGTAGTCTTGATCTGTGTGTAATAAACTAAAAATGTTAGATTAAAACTAAAAATGAACTAAATACATTAGATGAAAAGTAAGAATCTATGTGAGCTGCTAAACAGTCATCTTCACAGACTTTGTTTACTTGTTACTCTCAACTGTATAGTATGAATAGGAATAAATCTCAGCTATTTCATAAGACAAAGCCTGGAATTTTCCTTTCATTTGGTTTGTTAATTAGACGCAATTAAAAAAAACCCTCCCCTGTCATTGCCAGTATTAATGCCACAAGGATTAGTCCTTGGAGCTTTAACAGTATACAGAGTAGTAAAAACAGTTCGGTTCTATCTAAACCATTGCATTTGTTCATTCAGAGTATTTATTTGAGCTGAATAAAACCAGTTCAGTTGCTTGTTACCACAGGAAGTATTTTTAGGTTGAATAGACAAAGTATTTTTCAACAATATGAACTTTTTTGACCAGTTTTACAGTATTAAAAGTGAAATCTTATTGAAAAACAGTAGAGCTAAAGATAAAAAGTAAAACTTACATCAGTGCAGATGTTCAGCCAGGCTCTTTTGCTATGAAACTGTAATCTTTAATCTGAAATGCTACAGACACCCAGAACATTTGTATAGATTAATCGAAAATGACACCATATATTTCACTAATGACTTTCTGAGTGAGTCTTAGCCTTGTATTTTGCTCCTCCACAAGTGGTAAAAGTGGTAATCTGAAGCACAGCTACGCCCACAGACATATTAACAACAAGGAAAAGATTTATGGCTGACCAGAGCGCAGACCTCTGATAATACAGTTTTGCACAACATAAAGCGTCGTAGACTAATACTGCACACGACTAATCATTTATTGTAACATTATATGCACTCTTGGCATCTTTGCATGTGTTGCTGCCTGTGTTCAGCATGCTTTGTAGCAATATGCACCAGTGTGAGTGGATTTATTTTGTGACATGAAGGTTTCCCTGTAATTTGAAGAAAAACGTGCGCAATGAAATCCTGTGACGCTTAAGGGAACGCAGGTCCGCTCTGAGCCTCTGTATGTCAAAGGGTAGTCCCATATTTCACAGAGACTCTGAAACCACACATCAAGGTATGGTTTCACACAGTTTACTTCTCACTCATTCTGGCTCAGCCTGCCTAAAGCAACACTGTTCGCTCCAAGTTCGGCCAGAGTCCGTCCAGCAGCTCCAAATGTCTTTAGTCGATTCATAAATCAAACACCACAAGTTAAGTTTTACCCATGATTTATGTTGACAAAAAATGCACCATAGCACTGAAACCCTGGATTTCATAAGTCTGCTATTCGAAAACAAGTGAAAGTGAACCCTTTAGCCTTAAGAGGGATAAGCGTACTAGCATAATAAATGTCAAAGAATATGCAATCGTGCATGTAATTATAAGATTAAAATTCATGATTCATAATTCAGAAAGGAAACAGTGGGTATTAAATGGTTGATGCCGAACATAAACTTCGAGCAAATCATCATATTTTCCTTCTCAGATATTCAGAGGAATCTGCCTTGTATATGTGGTTTTATTTGTTTTTGTGTTTATAGCTTCCCTATTATAGTTCCCCTCCAGTTGAGGCTGCGGACATTGATGAGCTGCCATGTAGGATGGAATGTAGCAAGGCCGATCCATGGGTACGGCCCATAAACAACTGTGCACTGCCAAAGAAGCGAAACAAGCGGGAACTGGGGTTGCGCAATGTGCTATAGTAGGTAGGGAATTTTCTTTTAATTCATTTGACCACAATGACCGAACGAAAAAAAATAATATAATAAGAGCTTTTGGTTTTTACAAGCTCTCTTAACAGTAAACGTCTGACAAAATGAATACAGAAACTCAGCAAGGCAGCTTTTAAATCATTAATGACGTGCAGAGAGCTCTCGATTAATTAGGGTAAGACTTGTAGAGGCAAGTGTTCACATCTGAATTGACATAGAAATCTCATGTTTCGATCGACCAGAAGTTTGGGTGGATCACCACTTAGATGGTGGACTCCACCAAAACACTAGGCAACTTTAAAGATGTGTGTACAGTTTAAAATCCTCTGACTCACGTCCGCAAATCCCGTGTTTCAACAATGCTAAGGAAAATGGCAGGGATCAGCCAGCGTAATAGTATTCTATCTGCAACCTAAGTCTCTATAGTCCATTTCAGAGCCTTTTGAAAACCACTGTTCGACGACTGTGAAACTGACTAATGTTTATGTGACGTCATTTAATATTATATCATTTGTCTGCCCAGATTAAAGAAGCTTCACAGTAGACTGTGATTGGATGTTGAAAAGGAATTAGGCTTTGTTCAAGCATGTTTCCCATCAAATAACATTTTAATAACAACTTAAAAATGACCATTTAGCAGGCGATGAAACATGTTTGCACCCCTTAACTCATCTTTGGTGATCCGTCATTAAACCGAACAGTCGATGACAAATTTCAACTAAGATTCAGTGGCGTTTTTTCAGTCTGAGAACTTTTGCAGTGTAGCGTCACCAAATCGAAGCAGATTATATGTAAGATCTAGTGGAAACAGGACCAGATCAATAAGAATACATGTGCCAAGTCAAATCTAGGACTATTATTATGCTATTATGCTATCACCTAAAGCTTTCAGCTATCATGAAGCTATTTAGAACAGCTCAGTGTAAGTTAAGGTTTAAGAGAATTTCTCAAAAGGAATAGCTTTTATTTGCCATCCTACCTGATTCCAGATTTTCTTAATTTAACTCATTTTTCCAGCACACACATTTTAGGCACTGCTGTATAGGCACCCCTTCTGTTAAAGCTGTAATCTCTGTCTATGTAGGCATTACTGACAGACTGCCATGACATACTGGTATTCTTACATCATATGCCGTGCATTATAGGCCTTATGTATCTCAGAGGGCTAATTAATGAATGTATGTTACAGTTTGAAGAATGAATTGCGATGCCAGGCAGAGGCTGTTTACTTTATATTGCGTGTGCTGAGATGGGGCTTGTTTAGGGGCCATACAGGCCACAAAACATTTGCCTACAACTGGGTTTGGGTTTACAACCACAGGTTCTGACATGTAAAAATTGATAAATGACACATTTATGCATTTGAATATGAACTGTAGTTTGTAGCGCAGGCAAACTGCTCTATAGCTGACAGTCAGGTCATAGAGCCGGTTCAAAATCTGGGAACTTCTATCTGTGCAGAAACAGGATCTCCACCCTGTTCCCTGTCTGCTGACTCAAGACAGATGCACTAACACTGGAATGTGTAGATGATAGATAGCACTTGCACTAATCCAGCATATTTCAATGATGCTGTCGAGCCACGTGCGATGGCACACTAGGCCTTGTCACTGCCCATTAGCAGAGAACCCTTAATGGATAGAAATACATCCAAAGAATTGTAAAAGAATATATTTTTGTTCTTTAGACGGAAGGAGAAAGTCTTGATGGAATTTGAAATTCTGGTTATGACATTATTTCAGAATAGCCCATAGCTTGCTTGTAATGCTACATAAACAAACCTATGGGTGCAGTGTTTGTTTACTACGTGATACAATGTTCTTGTAGAACAAAAGAACAAAAATAGACAAAAAAGGATTCTTATGAGTTATGCTTTCCCACAATAACAATCAAACTGTCTCGTCTCAGTGACCTCCAGAGTCACAATAAACACAGTGTGAGGGGGCAACGTGAGAACATTTCACAGACAGTGAAATCATAAAGTAAGGGGAGCGCTGCCCTGATTAGCGCCGCAGGCCACCTTCTAGGGGTTCTCGCTCATACGCCATTCTCAGACGTTTTCAGATGCATCGTAAAAGCCGCTTCGTGTCCTGCAAGCAATTTGTGGCATGACATTACTTCCAGGCCTATAAATGTCTTCGCTCTTGCGGTGTGAATCACACTGGAGCTCACCAGTGAAATGAAAGGGCGACCATTAAACCACATGTAAACAATTAGTCCCAACAATAATAGTTCTGCATAGAGTCAGAGTTATACAGTACGGAGGGCCAGCCACAAGCGCGAAGGGTGCCACTCACTAAGTTCGTCAGAATGAAACTCAAGGGAGTCGGCCCGGAGATTCGCTGGCCTGCTTAACAACAACACGACAGCAGTGATAACGACAAGGACCCCTCCAACAAGCACATTCGTGGACCATATGTACAGGGTGTGTTCTCCATAAAGTTTAAGGGAAGAAATCCTGAGAACTTCTCTAAATCAGCTGCTAAGACCTGACCACATCTTCCATCAACGAGCAGCAAAAAGGATGAGTAGTGACATACACTTTCTGCGGAAACATTTTGCCAAACCATGCGCAACAGATTTCTCTCACCCTGACAACTCAAAAACAACCTTAACTTGTGAATTTTTCATCATGACTTCAGATGAACAGATGTAGTTACATGAAAGGTTTCTCCCACAATATAGACTGTTGTTTAGGCCCAACACACCAAAGAGTCAACCTGTTGGACACTTCAGTAGAATAGGTGATGAGTGATGTACAAGAGTGATGCTCATGCAAAATTTAAATGAATACACATATTGCTGTTGGAACACAATTTTTTATCTTCATTTTTGTCTTTTTTTCTTTTTACCTAATTTGAAAACACCGGCTTCTCTTTACACTGTGTTAAAGTCAGATAATATCAAAAAGTAAACTATCTGGCCTCCGTACCAAATATGACAGAAAGCAAACATAACTCACACCCAACATCGCACCTACAGTAAATCATGGAGGTGGAAACATCCTGTTGTGGGGTGGTTCTCTGCAGCAGGGACTGGGACAAAACAAAAAAATCTGCTGCCCTATGACAGAAAGTTGTCAATGAGAAGAAGGTTCACCTTCCAACATGGCAATTAGCCAAAGCGCACAGCAGAACTGACCACACAGTTGCTGAAGGAGAAAAATGGTGAATGTCCTTGTGTGGTTCAAGGCAGTGATTAGAGCGAAGGGTAGCTCCTCAAAATACCTAAAATTGAGTGGTGACACTTTATATCAGTGATTTTTTTTATTTTTTCAATTGGGTGTAATTGGTTGCATTGAGCAAATATAGCTGGAAAATGTGTTTTTTGTTTGTGTCTTCATTTCAGGCTGCATAGCAACAAAATGTGAATATTTTGAAGCAGGTGATTCTTTTCTATACCCACTGTATTAGGCAACAAGTGAACAGTCCAATCCCACAGAACAGTTACTGTAGCACAAAGTGTGGAAAATGTAGTGCTGACAGAAAGAACATCCCAGCTGCGAACTTGCTGTGTAATTGCAGTCCAGTCATAGTGCCCGGCTTGACTAATGCCCACTACTGAAATCCTTTACAACATAGTTTCAGCGTGGAACCTTGGAGCAGTGAAAGAAGATGGTCTGGTCTGCTTACCTAGAAAAATGGTGGCAAACTCCCTAACCACTAGACCACCAGCTGCCCCATAAAGGGAAACACAAGTTATGGCTGATTGGTGTAGGCCCAAAAGTGCCTTTACCAATTACTGAATTCAGATAAGATAACATCAGGATACAACCGTCACTAGGTACTGATGGAACACTGGATGCAGAGTTGGTCATTGTGCTTTGCATAATAGGCAAAGAAGTGCCGAAAATGTGGATCACTGTTTGTGATTACCTTCTGTAAAAGCCCAGTTGTGGCTTTGAATTTTACCCCAACCTTTTCAGTGCAAACTTTCACCAAAAATTCAGAACTGTCTACCAGTTTTCTACTGAACAATATTCGTTAAAGTACTGCGTAATGTGGTTTGTGAAATGTATTTTAATGTACGTGTCTCATGTCTTAATAAGTGGATGGACATGTTTCATCTTCTACCCAAAAGATTCCGTTTATTGAGAGTTAAAGGAATGCGTGGGCTCTGGACAGTGTTGTTTGAAAGCTGGACAGGGATGTGATAAGGTTTGGTAAACACTTGCAGAGACGAGGTTTCATTCAGTCCACTTGACCGCAGTGTTCCAGTCTTCAATTAAAGACATGGGCGGAAAAAGGTTCATCAGGAAAATTATACTACTGCTTCTGGTTCTCTACAACACATCATCAGTTTGTGCCATAGAGGTTTGTTCCAACACTATTCTACCGGGATCAAAAGGTATTTGTTCGTTGTTTTATGGTTTTATCAAGTTCTAGTTAAACAAAGTCTGGAGATCTGTCTCCGAACTATGCTAGTAGCCTGTAACTCTGCATGTGATATGTTATAATAATGCTACTTTAGTTGTGTTTTACAGTTTGGAAGTATTTGTTGTAATGTTTGGCACAGATTAAGTTTCTGTTGGAGAAACAATGCTTTAAATGAAAAGGTAAGACAATATGTGACACCTTCTTTTGTTAAACAAACTAAACCAAACTCTTCTTATTAACTGAACATGTGTTTTAACCCATTTGGCACTAATTCAACTGGCCCTTTTTTTAAACGGTAATAGTTTAAAGCAAAAGTGGATTTCTGATACAGTCATGAACACTTTTATGGTGTCTTTTCTGGTCTTATGGTCCCATATTCTAAGGGCAATAGCTTTTCATGTTAAATTAAGACAACTAGCTCGGCTCGGACCTTCAGACTGGGCAATCAACCTTAAAATAAGAGGCATGACGCATACCATAAACACTGGCGAAGAGAAGTGGACATTTTTTCAAAATGCTGTAAAGCAGGTTCTCTTGGAACAGATGGGATATTTTGTCAACATCATACGATGTTAAAAACACTGTTGTAAGAACGTATTGTCTTTTTTTAAATTTAATAGTAGTTCAATTTACAAGCTCTGATAAACTGTGGGCCACTCTTGGTTTCCTGGCGGAGTACACAGTAGATAGAATATCGCCTCTGTAGCTACTGTAGCTGCTCATATAAAAGCAACCCTGCTGGCAAACCCACAGTCTGCCCGTGTTAAAGTGCATTCTGTCATTTATAGCCTAGCAATCTCAGCAAAAGCAATCACTTGAAACGCTAACTCGAAACTTATGTGGTAAAACTATTATTTCATTACATGGAAACACCTCCACCCATGGCAGTTTTAGGGGCTTTAGTTTCTCTTTAACTTCATGGCCGCAGAGCTCACAAACTGACAGAAGGAAATGGCTCTCTCCAATGCTCTTGCTTTTGCTAGAGCCAATAAACTCAGTACTCAAGAAATGGAATGAGCTGCAATCAAAAGCATGGCTGTTTGGACAAGACCCATGCCAAACAGTTCTATCTCTATGCTTGAACCAGTGGCTCCAGCTGCAGACTTGCTTCCTCTTTTTTCTGACAGGCGACCCAGGTGAGGTGGGAGATGAAGGCGACGAGGGAAGACTGGGAAAATCCGGCCCCCCTGGATACAGAGGTCCCTGTTACATTGCTGGTTTGCTATTAAACCGAGTAAATCGTTGAGATATTAAAGGGAAGTTGGTTCAGGCCAACAATCTGCACAAAGTATTATGCAAAACGATAATACTTGTTTTGCAGGCCAGTTTGATAGTTTTTGTTTAGGCGTAATTCATATTTGATAAAACGTTATTATTTAAAACTGTACTGCAACACTGCTTATTGTGTGGAAAAGAGTTGTGCGCAAGTTCCTTTAACAATGCCATTTTGTTCTTAAAAATACCAGTATACTTGAAAATATGTAGAACTAAAATGCCTGCTGCTTCTCTTAAATGTTTCTCTTGAACGTGCTCTTGAACTGAGGTCTGTAGAACCAGAAAAAAAAGAAGCTACACACACTAGTCTCCTCTGTGCAGCCGCGGTGCCCGAGCCTGACCTGGAGTCAACTGTTTGATGTGCCTCTGCCCACAGCTTGGGCATCAGAGTGATCTGGATGTCAGGTTATAACGTGCCAAAACCACTTTTCCACAGAGGGAAGTCACGTCAGAGGCAGACAGACGTGTTAATTGCGGCCGAAGGGTCGTGGTGTCGCCATGTGCTCAGGGGTGGAAGTGTTGTCTGCAGGCTCACTTCCAGGCAGGCTGTTTTAGCGCCGCGCAATACGCAAGACGAAAGCAGCAGGCAGCGAAAGACACTCCCTTCTCTCCCAAACACACCCATATATCATCAGAGAGAGGGGAAAGAACAAAATGCCAGGAAGGGACCGTATTCGAAAAAGACCAATAGCTGCCTGGTTCTTCACTTACAACCACAGAGGAATTAAAGTTCAGTGTGTCTGCGTACAATTTGCGTTATTTTTAGAGCTGCACCTTAACGTGCAGAAAACAACAGTCATTCTTTTACAGTAAATTTCCCTCATAATTCAACAAACATTCACAGCGCTTTCCAGGACCAACATGGAACAAAGAGTTCCATGTTGTTAAATCACTGAAATAAATGGAAAAACAACAAAATGAACTTTGTTGGTTGAGTTGGGCAGCATATCATAGACAAATTGAAAAATGGAAATGATTCTTCAGCATCCATTTGAAATGACTAGTCAAAACCTGGAATTGCAACTGACGATTTGTCTGGAAAAAAGCAAGTACAGAGGTGCCTACAGAAGTGTGAATAAACCATTTGAGACCTCATTAATCAGCCTTATACAAACTCAGCAGATGTTTATCTAGCCTTAAATGCGAGAGCTCCTTCACCATCGCACATCAAGAGCAAAAGCAAACAAAAAAGATAGAAGTTCTAAAATCTTTTTGACATTTTTTCAGTTGGGTGATTGAAGATTCAGCTAGGCCACCAATACCACAAATCACTTCATTAATGCCGTCTGTCTGAGGTTTTCCCATTGAAGTTTGCCTAGTAACTGAAATATCTGAACGACCAGAGGAACTAGATGTGATGGATTGCTTTGGAGACCAAACAGCATCAGTGAATGCTCAGTTTTGGAGCTGCAGGTGAACATGCAGGTGCTTCACAAATGAGCTCCATCAGGCTCTTTAGTCTGTGTGAATAAATGCAAAGACAACACCGGACAAGGCCATTTAAGTGATAACCTGATGATAGTCCAATCATTCTTTAGACAAAGCCCTGGTATGCACATATCTCCAGCTGGATATTTGCTTAGGAAATTTGCTCTGAGAGCTTTTTGAACTGTCTTAAAAGAAAAAAGCCCAAACCCCTTTTACGATTTGGAAAATGCTATTGAATCAGATTTATACTCCAGACTACTGTCACAAAATTACGCAGTTACACAAAATACAGCAATAAAAAAAAAATTAAAAATGTCTTGAATTACTGGGCTTTGACAGTGTGCTCCATTCTCCATTTGGGCCGTAGTGAGATATTTTTCCGCGGTTTGGACAGGGGTCAGGTTCCTGATAACCCTGTTTTCTTGTATGGCAGGCCTGCCAGGAGAGAGTGGAGTGAAGGGGGAGCCGGGCCGGATGGGAAAGATGGGCCCTGCAGGAGAGAGAGGTAAATAAACTGTAATCTGAGGCCGTCCTAATTTAACATACTGCTTCAGCCTTGGGCGTGTTGTTTATGTACCCCCCAATTAGTTTGAGACGCTCCCTTCGGAGCAAAATTACCTTAGTAATCATTGCTGATGTTTGTTAGGAAAATCACCATTAAAGATATTTACTTTCCCAAAGTTATCTCCTCCAAGCGAAGATTATCCTCTTCCTTTACATCACCGGGCAGCCTTATCTGGAGGAAACTGTGGGGCTAATGTTTCCTTTTTTCCAGGCAAGGCATAAAACACCTGATTTGGTGAAATAAAGCCTTAGTTGATGACTGTGATTACTCTGGGAGCTGAGTAAGGCATTTTGCTTTCTGGCTGAGGTATAAAGTCAAGCCTAAGTGGGCTTTAATGGAAAGGCTTCATTTCGTCCTCATCAGAGTGGCCTAATTCGCCTTGGACAGAAAAGATATTTAAAATGTGCTCGGCATATGCCTTATCCAGGCAGACGTCAACAGGACCCCTTCACAGGCGTCGCATGGTTGGCGCGGAAAGTGGGCTACAAGCATTCTTAAATCTGTAAACCACTTTACTATCAGTACTATGTGTGAAAATAGACACTGACTGGTCACACAGACACTGAACTGGTCTAGTAGCCTGCTGCCATCTAGTGGACACATTACAACAAAAGCAAAACTAGAGAACCTTTGAGCCAATCAGTAAGCTCTGCATGATGGATTCATTCTTTGTTTTGGTGATAAAGGCTGTGTTTTGTCCACTGAATGATGAGCAAAAATGCAATTTACAGGGGAGAAAGGGGAGCAAGGACTGGTCGGACCGTTTGGGCAAAAGGGCAGAGCAGGTAAATCACATTATTTTACAAAAATATATATCTTTTCCACACATGATATGAAAACTATATCTGTCTGATGAAGAGCAGGCACTGAATCTGATTTAGCATTATACTTTGACTATAACAGGGACTACCTGCGACTGCGGGAGATACAGGAGGGTTGTCGGGCAGATGGACATCAACGTAAGCAGACTGAAAAACGCTGTCAAGTTTGTGAAAAATGGTAAGGCTTCAGAGATGACTCTGCATTAATACCCATCATTAATACCAATACAAATACCATCTCCTTTGTGATGTTTGATGTGTTATTAGTGCCATGCAATACAACAGATACAACAGAATGAGCTTCTTTTAAACAGATACAGTTTCTGGTATACTGGAGACATACTGTTTATGTGGCCAGTTAGGGTGACATACATTCACCATGCACTCAGAACACCTACCTTATACACACCCGCTGATCACTTATTGGTCACTTTATGATATTCAGCTTCAATACAATTGCAAAATGTCACTTGGTTTCATGCACAATTTGTCAAAATGTCAGAATTCATCACTGACCTCACTGCAACTACTGACCAGATATTAGTGTCTAATGTTATTCTTAACACAACACAAGAACATGGTGGCAGTGCTGATATAAGTGTATTTGGTGTTTACACAACAAACCGTAGATTCTCGGTTGAGACAATGTGACTGTGGGTTAACAGTTAATAACACAGATCATTTACTGTTCTTTCTATGAAGTCATTTTGGGCATTAAGGAGACAGAGGAGAAGTTTTACTTGCTGGTGAAAGAAACACGGAGGCACCGGGATGCTCTCATGAACTGCAGACTGCGAGGTGGGACTCTAGCTATGCCTAAGAGCACAGACACCAACGCACTGCTGACCAGCCATATCAGCGAGGCCGGCCTCACTCACGTGCTCATTGGTCTGCGGTCAATAGAGGCCAAAAAAGAATATGCGTATGCCGATGGAAGCCCCCTGAAAAACTCCACCCTCTGGGGTCTGGAGGTGCCGACAGAGGCTGGCAACGACAGCTGTGTGCAGCTAGGATCTAACGGAGCTTGGAGTCAGGTGGAATGTGACGTTGCCAAGTATTTCATATGTGAGTTTTCCAAAAAATAAGAGGGTACCTACAACAGACGTTTGATGGTGTTTGCACGTAGCAACAAGATCTCAAAGCAACATAATGGGCTTTTACTATAGAATTGCTGCTTCTCTTGTAATGTATTTCTGAGTTATTATGACATTATGCCACATTTGCTGAGTGTAATTAAAAATTGTTAAACCCAGAGACTGGTAGTTTCGTATTTTCCCTTTTCCTCCAAAATTTTCAGTTCCATTTTCCCTCACATGTTCTTCCTTGGTACTTTACTGATGTCAAGTATATACAGCCATGCAAAAAAATAAGAGACTGTGTTTACCTTTTTTTCTGTTGACTGTTTGTACAATTTGCACTTAACATTGCTATTTTAATTGCTGCAGTTGTTAAATAATGTAAGATTTCCAAGGTATAATTAATTATTTATATGTATTATGTATTGTTTTTACTTATAATAATAAAAAACTTATAATAATTTGAGAAATGGCCACAAGATGCAGTTTCAGCTGTTTCCCTTCCCAAGAAATCGAGAAATAAAAGGTCACTTTAGGACTAGCTGTCCTCCTGGCCAAATGGATCTCTATAACAGAGAAAAACACAGAATAATAGCTTCCACAACTCACTCATTTGGCCATCAGGCCTAAACTGAACTGAATGTATATACTGAGCATGTTTAACTTACCTGGGCCAAATATAAATGGCACTGCTGCAGGATTCTCTGAAGATTTCCTGTCGTAAACACATCTGTGATGATGTTACATTAAAGCCAGATTAAGTGGAACAGGTAAATGATTTACTGATTCGATTCATTTAGTCATTTGTTCCCACATTTATAATTCATGAGTCATGGTCTAAATGTCTTGATAAGATATGGACTAATAAAGGTCTCCTTTAGGACTTTATATCAAATGAATGAAGCAGTATATTTTGGAATTCAGTGCTGGCATATATATGTGTGTGTGTGTGTGCTTTTCAAAGGGTCACTGACACGGGGGGTAGGTTTGTCCCCTTAACTAGCCAATCATTAATTACCCTACTCTGCCTTTGGCAAATTTCCAAATTTCCTTAACCTATGCATTATCACCTACGTTCTAGATGTTGACACTAATGGCCACAGTTCACAGAATCCATTAAAAGAATAATTCACTGGTTTGGTATAAATTCCCCGGTTTATCATTACACTAAATTTGAAACCTCTGCATATACTAGGCCCAGTGGCCTGCGCAGAGCTTCCCAAAATCTGAAGAAACAAACTACATCATCCACAGGGACTACAATATAACTTCAGTTCATTTTTTATCTCCTTGGAATGCCTTGCACTAATATTTACTCAGGACCAGTATGCCTGAGACTTGTTAGTCAATTATTAACTATGGTGAAACTACTAGGCTGTTGGTTATAAAACAAAGAAAAAAAAAGAAAAGAACACAGCAAATTGATTTTAGTGCGCAAAGATGAGAAAGTCTAAGAAAGCAAAGGATGAAGACAATCACAGATTGCTGCTCCGGAATGGCAGTTTGTCCACAATGGTGTTTAGCTCTAAATGGGAGTGGCCATACACCTGTCGGACCGGTTCGCGACACATGACTCCAAGGGACTTCTCCTACAATCTTGCTCTTCGTTTAGCCACTGAACCGCGAAGAGATGGCAGAAGCAACAAACCCGGCCGCTACCTCTTTCCCAGCACCGACCATATCCCTCCCGCTTGGGCTAGATGTGTTAAGAACATACTCAGGTGCTCTGATTTGTATGGAAATTGTAAGTATTAACTTTCTCTTACGCTTAGAGGTCAATATGTAATGCATGCATATTTTGATACACCTTATGTCTATATAGTACATGAATTGGATAGTGCCTTAAAAGAATAACAAGTTTCTTTTCTAATGTTGCTTCTGGCACAACAAGGCTCTGAATGGTGTGGGAACCACATCAACAACAAAAAAACTATCAGTTCTCAGTTAGTCTACTCCAAATTTTAAATGATCTCAGGAAAAATCACTGCACACTGAAGAGAATTATCATGGTGTGGAGTGTTTTTTCTACACTCGAGTTGTCTAAACACCTCAGCCTTTTCACAGCATTCTTTTTGGTTGAATGAGCCTCTGATCAGATTACTAATAGGCCATTTTCTCCTTCTACTGCTCCGTCTCGCCAGGTTTTCGGAGGGCTAGTATGGATCTTAGTGGCGTCGTCCAACGTGTCCGTGCCACTGCTGGAGGGCTGGGTTATGTTTGTATCTGTAACCATGTTTGTCTGTTCCTCCGCATACCTCGCCATGTTTCTGCTGGGCTTTGCGGATAAAATCAACACTGACTGGAATTTTATGGTGAGTATTTTGAACTCACTGCTACATGAACAGTGGACAGTGGACAGAGACAATACATAACCAGTATATGGAGTTGTTATTGACTGATAAAGGGATTGTTTTTGTGAAGTTTTATGAACACATACCAGTCAAATAACATTGTGATGAATGCTCATGAAAGCACTAGCAGTTTCTTGAGACAGTAATACTGAGGAAAAGCATGCTTTGTAAGCTGAGTTCCTTCAACCTGAGCTCAATATGTATGCTGTAACTGTACGAGGCAGGACCCAAAAGGCGTGCCAGTCCTGTCTTGGCCCTGGTCCCAGCCCTGCTGCTGAGTAATGTCTGCTTTATGAGCATGATTAATGTCCATGGCTTAAAAGTCCCACACATATTAGTGCCATGTCCATCTTCCGTTCATATTCCTTCATGATTTATTGCTGAAGAGGCAAAGCAGAATAACATTAAATATCATTCCTGCATTAAATATCAAAATATTTGCATTAATATTATAAAGAAATCAATGTTTTAAGACTGTTTTACTGGGCCAATAGTCGGCTAATATTTATCATACTTCAAGCTGCACATTTACAAAATTCTTTTAATTTTATTCCCCTGCAGTAGATCTGAACAAATGTTTGTTCTGTTTATTTCAGGATATGGTATACCACTTCTTTGCCTTCCTCTTCTATTTTACTGCATTTGTACTCGAGGCTGCCACTGCGTCTGCATACACGGCAAATCTAAACAGCACATGCATACAGAGGCCGAGCTCAAACATTATTACCTTCCTGGATTTTCGACAATACAGTATTAATGTCGCAGCCACGGTAAGTTGCCAACCTTCACTGTAACTGTGTATAGAGTTTCATTCACATCGTTTAGAGTAAGTCCAAAGACAGCAGCTTCTCTGCAAGAATACAGCAGCACAGCTTCACAAAACACAGCGACATTACATTACAATGACAAAAGGAAAAGCACGAGGTCAAAACTTTTGTCGCAAATCTGCGACCGCACAGTGCTACTGAAATGCATTCTGCAGCTTTTGTCAGCATCAGAATCAAATTAAGAAAACGTCAGAGATCTCGTAGGAAATTTCCCTTCACGGTTACTAAAGGGGTCCAGTGCAAACCACAAAAAAAAAATCTAACTTTATACATTTGGGTTGGTAACATTCTCCAGTTGCAATCTACATTCATTCATCAAACCACCAGACGCTGAAGCATGAACATGTTTTCACTGTGCAAAGGTGGTGTGTATTATACCACGCCAAATGACGGTTCCCATTATATATGCTGATCTTAGGCTTGTGTGTGGCCCGCATGGGCATGAACACCCAATTCTTGAAGCTGCTGACTAATAGCTCTTGTACTATGCTTCCAAAACCAAAGAGAGACCATTTTTACTCAATTTGCAAATCAGTCATTGGAAGCCTTTCTGTGAGCTTGTGTGGTCTCCCGCACTATGGATGCAGTTTATGCTTCTAGACATTTTCCTCTTGATAATAATAACAATTGCCATGGACCAGGACAGCGCTAACGTGGCATACATTTGACAAAAATGTGAAAAAGGTAACTGAGCTCTTCTACTGGGGCTGCCGGTGGTCTGGTGGTTAGGGAGTAGGCCCTGTGACCAGAAGGTACCCTGAGCAAGGCAAGGCACCGTCCTCACACACTGCTCCCCCGGCCCTGTGTTCCTGGCTGCCCCCTGCTTCACTTGGTGAATGAGTTAAATACAAAGGAAGAATTTTAGTGCTGTGTGCTGTTGTGTTTACTCATGACAAATGGTCACTTTACCCTTTACACTTAACAAAGCCATTGTTTGTCCACAGAGATTTCATATCCGTATACTTGATTTTATGCATTCAAAAGCGATGGGTGTGGCTGAGATAGCCAAAAGCAGAAATTAGATGAAACTTTATTATATAATATATTATATATATTATATATATATAATATTTACACTCCATCTACAACTTGAAAAGCTTATAATAAAGTGTCTTCATACGAGACCTTGCATTCCTCTTACACAACAGCTGTCTGCTTTCACTACTGACAGCTTTCACTGATTGTGGAAAAAGTAGGCCAGTCTGTTGAAGCAAAGAGTCAGTCAGCCATTAAATATAAACAACAGAAATTGTTTGGTGCATTATGTCTGCAGAAGAGATTGCCAGGCCAAAATGACAAATGTTTCGTTTGAAGTTACAAAGAAAGTGCTTCCATAAAAATAAAAAAAATGTGCTAGGGCTACTCAAGTAGTTTAAAGCGTCAATTTCACGTGTAATGACACAGTAATAGCTCCTCTTTTGCGTATGGCAAAATATCCACACCCTATGAGTCTCAGTGAGTGACTCTTTAAGAGCAGAACCAGTTTGTTTGAAGGTCACTTCTTTGAATCTGAACCCAGGCTAAGCATTTATTTGCCTGTATGTGTTACAACAAGTGTACATTACCACACTTGCTATGCACTGTCTCCAACAATAGCTAGTTATAATGCAGTGTGATATTGCATGACCTAGGCCTATGCTGAAGGGCAGTTGCAGTAGTTTCACAGGAAAAGCTTTGGCTGTTCTTGCCTTTAAACAAGGCACCAATTCATGGAGCTTCAAAGAGAACAGCCATGACAACAAATGTCAAATAAATACGTTGAGTACAGAAGGAGTGTCGAAGGCTGTATTAAAGCAAAAAGGATAGTGTCTTTTGCTACTTGCTATTAGTAGGACACTCAGACTCCAAGAAAGCTTTGACTCAACAGTGTTTGTTATTTAGGACTAAAACTGCAGTGTGTTGTATTTATTATGTCAACATACAGACTTCCAAAATAGAAACCTGCTTGTTTGGCAAGTATGAACCCGCATTCGGACAATAGCCTGAATGAATCATGGAGCACACTCACCCACCCACTTTCTTAGAAACACCCATCTATTAATTTTTATGGGACATTTAATGAGATCTAACAATCTCACAAGCGTATACAATTACAGACTGTAGCCCACTGGTTATTGTCCAGCGACCTCATGTTTCACTGGTCAGTTTCTGCCCAACAGATCTTATTTAGGAGGTGGATCTTTCTCAGTACAGCAGTAGAACTGACTTGGTAGTGTATCAGGCACAGAGGTATTGGTTTTTTAAAAGAGGATCAGCACTATTGATGTCGATTGTGGCCCCAAAATGTCCAACCAAGAGTGTTTCTGTGATCAGAAATGGATTCCTGATAACATTTACTGGTGAATTGCTCTTGTGATTCTCTAATCATGTGATAGCTTGGCGAAGATAACTATGTGGTATGTCTTTCTTCACAGATTTTTGCATTTATTGTAACTGTGTGCTACGGCTGTAGCATGTTCATGGGCTTCAAAAGGTGGAGAAAGTGATCCTGAAAAAGAGGAAGACAGAAGCAAAGTAAATTCCAGCAGCACTTCAGCAGTACTGTCATGGGCAACGCACAGGTTGTGGCCTGATGATGTGTTTACGCCATTTCCTTCGCTGGAATGTTTTTATTACCAGGATCCAAAACAGTTCGTATAAAGACTCTTTGTATTTGGCTATTTGGGATGGAAACATGTCCACAGTTCCTCACACCTGGGTTTTAACCTGACTGATGCAGACAAATGACCCTGTATTGCATTTCTTTAGAGGTAGACTTTCAGTGTTGATTTTGCTGATGCATTTTATTTGAACTGAGTTAAACCTTGGTAGACATTACAGTCTTTAGTTTTTTTTAAAAAACCACTAAAACGCATTTGCAGCTCATCAGATAACTAGAATTACATGTTGTTGTTATTTTATTAATACTTACATATTATTATATCCCTCTCACACCATAGGGAAAATATTTGAGCAATTCTTCTTAGTTAAATGTAGAGTATGTATTTCCCCTGTATAAATCATGGCACTGTGTTTATGTATTTTGTGCTCACATGCTGTAGTGTGTCGCTGAATAAAACGTTTTGTATTGCCTGAATAAACACACATTTTACATGAAAACACTTTTTTTTTGTTTTCTCTAAAACATTAAGTCATGCCATATAACACTGAATCAAGTTTATGGCCTTGTAGGCCTATGTGGCAATGAAGAAAATATTCAAGAGTGATGCATGCCTTTATTAAACTAGAAATGTTTATCTCAGTGTGCATAAACTGTAATGATATTCACATATGCCATGCTATTTTAAGTTTTTCAGTGTGTTTCAGGGACGCAAAACTTTCCACACATCTATAGACATCACCTGTCTGTACTGTTTCCATCAGACAGTGAGGAATTCAGTCAGGACTTCTGACAGCCGGTGTGACCAGTGCAGTGATCTGATAACTCAGATCATATTGCTATAACTGCTCTGACCTGGACTCCACAAGACCTCTTAGGGTGTACTGGGAAATATGGCACCAAGGAGTGATGAGCATTTCAAGCAAAAAGTCTATTTGATAATCACTGAGAATGTTTTTCTTTAAAATGGCTCCCCCAAAGCCTCCACATCAGTTCATCAGAATGGTGAAAATCATGACCCATCAGCAGATCCTGTTATTTGTGAGTTACGGCCTCCATGGATCGGACTAGATTGTCCAGCACATTGAGATCTGAGGAATTTGGAACCATTCATGAACAAAATTTGCTGCTGAAACAGTTCACTGCCGTTAGGGAAAACTGTTGCCATGAACAGGTGTACTTGGATTTGTTTAGGTAGGTTATATATATCAAAGCAGGACGTTGCTGAGAGCATCACATTGCTTCTGTCAGTTTGTGTTTTTGACATCTTCTCCCCAGGTAAGAGACACACACCGGCTTTAGTAAGTCATGATTCATTAGACCCACTTCATCCTTTGCTCCATGGTCTAGTTCTGGCCACCTCTTGACAGCTGCCGCTGTAACACCGTTATTAATTCACCTGTCAGTTAATGTTGTGACAGACTGGTGTACAACATTTTTAAAGTCTTAAAAATACCTCAGCCCCATTTTAAACCAGGGCTGCTCAGTATATTGTCTGCTAAGTGTTAATGGGATATTAGGATATTGGGCTTTACAATACTGACATTGAAAAAGGTGACAAAATGCAAATGAGCATAACTGTCTTTATAACTGTCTTTCTGACCTTTCAAGCAATCACAGCTCCAGGTTAGTTGCTAGATGTTCTGATAAACTGTGGTATTCATGTAATCCAACTAAAGTCTCATTTTTAATTATTAAAGATGTTGGCCGGTGGTGCATGAGCGGGCGGGACTAAACAGCTGTAGCCAGAATAAAGAGATATACTTAAACTGTAACTATGATATGAAAATGGGCTGTTAATTAGTGTTAATTGCAGAAAAGTGAAGCTAAGGGCCCTTAGCATCACTTTTGTGCAAAAAAAGCATCCCAGTATGTTGCAGTATAATCACAATACTGATAAATTATGGTGTGCAGCTCTACTTAAAAATCGATGCTATTTGTTTTGCTGATTACAGATTTAGAGCTGAAGAGATGCTAAACACATGCACATGTCAGAACTACGCCTTTGCTTAACCCAAAGCAGGTTTGAGAGGAAACAGCAGTTCATTCTGTCCTTGGCTCAGACATTTTTGGTTCATATTGTGCTCAGACTTTCTCAGGGGTCTCAGTTCACTTGTTTGATCCCAAGATTTTCATAGCAAGTGTTTTACTCGCTCTAACAAACCGCACTAAGAGTGCAATCACACCAGGGTTCATTTCAATCACACCAAACTTGAACACACCCTAAACGCTGTAATCTAAGTTTACTGTGTCCTTGCATAAAGCACGTCTCCACCCAAGAGGTGATGAAAAGAAGATTTGCCCAGAAGAACGGTTCCATGAAGGTGATTTAATGAATGTCCATGACAGCTGGGTGTTTCAGGGACACACCAGACATGGATCTGGTGTGCCTGGAAGCATTTAAAAGAACTAAAAGGATGAGAAACAAGAGGATTATTTGCAGCGCTCTATTAAAAAAAGTCATGGAGACATTTGATCTTAAAACTCATGCTTAGATGCTCAACATATATGGACCTTCTTTAAAACAGTTGGAAAAGAAACCTAGGCAGCGTGCACTGCTGCAACGAGGCAAATCTTACTTTGGAGAAACTACAACATGAGGTCTGAGTCTTCATGTGTAACACTTAAGCACTGATGTACGTCGCTCTGGATAAGAGCGTCAGCTAAATGCCGTAAATGTAAATGTAAATGATTCAACATGGTTTGATGTCTTCTTTGAACTTTAAAATATGATATAATAATGAATTCTGAAGTTAGCTTCAACAAAGTTATCAATATTGGCATGGGCCATTAATGGCAAACCTTAGCTCAAGCCATTCTGATTTTATATCTGAGTCAAATGTTCTTATCTCAGATAAGTGGTCATGTATGTGCAACACAGTTGCAAAGGCTTACCACTAGAGGGTAAACTTTGATAAGAGACAAAAGAGCCTCACTCCTCATGTTCAATGTGTTTCTCTTGGAAGGCTTTCAAACATTTGCCTTAAACTGTCTACAGCAATCTTATACTGTAAACTGAAATTGTTTTATGCTGTCTAAACTATAATAATGTTCAAATCTGGATTGAATTCATATCTTTTAAATGCACATTTTTCATAAGTTCCTATGTCTGTAGCAAGAAGTTGCTGTTGTCTTGACATCACGATTATTTTATGATTCACTAAAAATATTCTTTTTTTTATATTTCTTTTTTCATTAATTTTCATTGAAATGCGCCCTTTTTTCCATTTGTAAGAAAATAATCTGATTCTATAACCTCATTTCAATACACTCCCTAAAAGTATCCATGGGAAATTAATATTCATCAGAGAGGCCACCAAATCAGTAAAGCAGGTTTGTTTTATTAAGACTGATGCCATTCCTACACAGGCAGGCGCTGTCTCGCTGCAGAACAGCTTCTGGCCGCACTAGAAGACGTGTATGTGTGTGTGTGTGTGTTCGGCCAGGGCTGAGAGAAATACAGCAGAGACATGAAGAGTAAGAACTGCTGCTGACCTCACATGGCTCCGATATTCCGTTCGTTATGAAAATCACAAAATGCAAATTGGGCCCATCGCTGCCAAGTAACATTGGTACAGCGACATAACTATCGTGTCGTGCTGTGGTTCCATTTCCTTTATACAAATCCATCAAATCTGTTCATTGGTTTTGGCCTGGAGTTCTCTGTTCCAACAGGGAGTCTCCACCAAAACAAAGACTGCGCCACTATTTTGTGTGTCTTTGCAAATCGGGCAGAATGGCCAAGAACATCAGAGGCTTTTCTGGTCTGGGTTGATTTATGTACAATGCGGCACCAGAATGTTCTCAGAATAGCCCCAATAAATCTAAGGACCACCTCTCTTTTTTTTAACCACGCCAGTAAACTGAGTAAATAGTGAAAGAGGGAGCACTATAAATTGCGACCCTACAAACCACGCTTCCAGTGTGCGCTGAAATGTTTCTGAAACTCTCCATGGAGTGAGACACATTCCAGCTTTGTTCATATGAAAGAAACAACCTCCCTTGATGTTCAGGAGTAACCTTCTGTGTGTGAAGGGGCACTGATCGAAGGTGATTGGCATGGTAGAATTACATGGGTTTAACATAATAAATCCCTACGATTGGAGTCGAAACTCATGCATTGTCTGACCAAATTCCCTATACAGTAGTTTGAACATAGTGAATACCCGCAAAGGTCCATTAAATTGAATATGGTACAATGCCTTCCTATGTAAGGTGGCCTTGAAGGGCTTGCAGGTGTCTGAGAAGGTCAGACTGGAGATGTTGAACTCACAATTATATATTTCATTAAAAATAGAGGCGTATCCGTGTAAAAACTATTGGTGGCCAGATGCGGTCACATGAGACTGAATATTAATTAGAGATAATTAATCTTGCAATTATTTGTAGAAACAAAGAAAGGTGGAGTTAAGCATATACAGTAAGGTGAATATACTTTATTGGCAGAAAATCGATCAGTGTGCTGTATTAAAATATGGCCTGTAAGACCTCTGTGTAAACCCTGGTTGGAGAGCGAGAAAGGAGGCACCTCCCACACGCCACAACACTGAATAAAACAGTGACGCCACATGATCTGATTTTTTGACTTAGAAAAAGTTTTGTTCCAATTTTCCATAACATGTGCTGGTGTTAAAGTTCATTGCTTTCCAGTTATATCCAAAGGTCCAGGACCTGCACTCACAAAGGATAACCTTGCGACATGGTACTGCATCCAAAATTGCATATATACACAAGAGACTGACAAATTAAAGACAAAAAACAATATGTCTCAGGAAGGTTTTTGACCATCCCAAGCTACGGCTTCAGTGTGTTTTGGCATACATTCTACAGCTTTCTGGAACTACATTAGAGGGATGGAGCACCACTGTTCCAAGAGGTGTTTTTATGATGGTGTTGGGGACGGCTGCACAGCTAATCCCTTTAAAGTCTTGGATGGGTATAAATGAAGCCTTATTTTCCATTAAGCTCTGACTGCAGCCTCATTTAGGGCGGATTGGAAAATTCCAGCAAAACACCAGAAACAAACCTGGAACATTTAACAGGAGCAGTTTAATAGGAGCCTTCCTTCAGTAAACCAATTAAACTCACAATGAAAATGTCACTAAAATAAGATTTTAAGAGAGTTTTTTGTGTCATTGCTGTCATTGCTCATTTTTAATGTTTAAATATGACATGATTAACATGTCAATATAAAAAACATGTTCATCCAAATTAATTGGAGTGTCTAAGATCAATATATTCATATTGAGCACTCATCCACAACCAGGGGTATTTGAACATCAGCCTAGCTCCCACTGTACTTGTCAAAAACGCTTACACAGGTCCTCGAAAACAGCTCACGATCATTTAATACAAGTGTTAAATGCTTTACAAGATTTAAAACTGTACATGTACATCCAGTACACACAATTCATGTCTGTTAATCTTTCATCAACTACAATTAGTATCTGTCATCACTGGCATGTGAAAAGGCTAGAGGACTGGAGAGAGCCCTGAAGATACAAAAACCTCTTTTCAGCAGGCCTGCGTAACAGTGAGCTGTGCAAACAGAAATCAAGTAGGGCGCCCCTGAACAAAAAAGCTGGAATGCCAGAGTCACACCTTTGTGGTGCAAACAATGTGCACTCTGAGTCTGATCCGAGTCCCACTTATCTAAGGTAACAGGGTACAGAGGAGCCTGCTCGGAGGTAAATGTGGTGCAAATACCAGAGCACTGCTCTGTGGTCCTGAGGGGCAGCCATGTTAAAGTGGGACAGGAAGAATGTGAACTTAGAAAACAGAGGTCTGCTGTTCCACCAGAGCAAACGACTTGCAGCCAGGACACTAGAGCAAGCGCAGGGTACCAAGAGAAAGAATGTTCTGCTGGGAACCAGGTCAATAATGTACTGCCATGTGCGAAACCAGCAGTAGTGACAAGCTTGTAATTTGGTTGCTTTAAACTTGAATGTTTCCTCATATAGTAAGTCGCTTTGGATAAAAGCGTCTGCCCAACAAATACAATAAAATGTAATGTAATGTAGAGTAATGTAATGTAATGAAGTGTAATGTAATGTAATGTATTGTAATGAAGTGTAATTTAATGTAATGCAATGTAGAGTAATGTAATGTAATGAAATGTAATGTAATGTAGAGTAATGTAATGTAATGAAATGTAATGTAATGTAGGGTAATGTAATGTAATGAAGTGTAATGTAATGTAGAGTAATGTAATGTAATGAAGTGTAATGTAATGTATTGTAATGAAATGTAATTTAATGTAATGGAATGTAGAGTAATGTAATGTAATGAAATGTAATGTAATGTAGAGTAATGTAATGTAATGAAGTGTAATGTAATGTAATGTATTGTAATGAAGTGTAATTTAATGTAATGCAATGTAGAGTAATGTAACGTAATGAAATGTAATGTAATGTAGAGTAATGTAATCTAATGAAGTGTAATGTAATGTAATGTATTGTAATGAAGTGTAATTTAATGTAATGTAATGTAGAGTAATGTAATGTAATGAAGTGTAATGTAATGTATTGTAATGAAGTGTAATTTATTGTAACGTAATGAAATGTAATGTAATGTAGAGTAATGTATTGTGATGAAATGTAATGAAATGTAATTGAAAGGTAATGTAATGTAGTGTAATGTAATTTAATGTTTGTAATATCTTTAAACAGTTATACACTGGTAATGTCTAGGGGTGTGACGAGACGCTTTTCCCACGAGATGAGACACGAGACTGGGTTCACGAGACGAGACTTTTTGTCACGGTCTGGCCAGTGGCAGGCGTATAGCCACTGCTTTTGAGTTAGTTTTCTGGTTTTGTTCTGTTTTGTTCATGTTTCCCCTGTGTGGTTGTCAGTGTTCTAGGTTTTCTGTGTGTCTGGTCTTGTCCTGAGTCTCTTATATTGAAGTTCTGTCTGTTTAGTTCCTGGTATCACGTGTTCCCTGGTAGTCAGCTGTTTTCTGTTAGTCATGCCTTTAGTTCCAGCTGTCTGTGATGAGTCTGATGTGTCTGTGTATTTAAGGTCTGTGTCTGTCAGTGTTCCCCTGTCT
>JBBPDC010000007.1:22435085-22457934 GCA_037974485.1 Hemigrammopetersius urotaenia | reverse complement strand
GTTAAAGTACCGAACCGATAAGTGGTATCGAAAGAAGTAGTAATACCGTTAAAACCTTAACGATACCCATCCCTAATTATAGGAGTGTATTTTCTCCTGAGAACCACTTATGTATCAATCCAGAATTAATGGCACACTTAACAAAGACTATTGAAAAGGTCTATAAACAAAATAGAAACAATGCCTATATTTATTTGAGTTAGGTTCAATCTGAGAATACAACAGCCATTAGTTAAAATGAATTTTTAAAACAAAATCACATGTCACAATTATGGGCACCCATTTAAAAGTAAGAGTAAGAAATAATAGTAAACATATTTAAGGAAGAGGATGGTAAAAAATCTCCAAAGACCAAAGTTTCATAATTGGTAGCATTTTGAGGTCAATATGTCACCAAATCCACCAAAAGACAACTTTTTGGAAGGTATACCAGAAAGTAGCCTTTCTTATCTTTTCACTGCAAGCAAAAGTGCTTGGAGTTTGTGGTGGGCCACTGAGACTTCAACTGGGACAGGGTGGTCTGGCCAAACGAAACTTGAGCTCTTTAACTCCAAATGCCAAAAGGTGGGTTTGGCCAAGAAATTTTGACGGCTACATAGAAAAGCACTTAAATATGGTGAAGCAATATGATGATGCTGCAGGGCTCTTTCTTCTCCAAGGCCTTGGCTGCACCCTTCATATACATGGCATTATTGATTCCAGGAAGTACCAGAAGATTTTAAATCTGGCTCCCTCTGCAAAGAAGCTTAAGCTAGGTCGAGGTTGGATCTTCCAACAAAAACAAATCCCCAAAGCACACATCAAAATGCTTAAATGGACATACACCAACTGAAGTCCAACTGAAAACTTGTGGGTTGGGTTCAAGAAAAGAGTGCATAAGAAAAGACCTGGGCCTCTGCAAGATCTGGAGAGATCCTGTGATGATCAAAAATCCCTTCCTCTGTGAACTCATATCTCACAGTGGTGCTCTGTCGGCAAACGGGTGTTGCACTAAATTAGAGGGTGCCAATAACTATGACAGAATTAATTTGTAATTTGGTGATAACCTGTTGATTTTTTGTTGTAATGGGAATTTTCAAACATTGTTTAATTTGCTGAATAAAGACAATATTTTATAAACAATAAGGGGGATTTTCACTAGCCTTGATCGTTCATATTAAATAAGGGATTCTGGAGGGACCTGAAAACTAGATGCTTTTTGTTACTGTACGTTTGAGACTGTTTTTTTTGTAAAAAAAACTGTTTATGTAGCTTAGTGTATTGGAAATTTTATTTTATGCTCATGTTAACCTCAGTACTGATCTCATGTTTTCGCTCATTGATGAACTAATGTTCTCTATATTCTGTAATATAATGTGTTACATGACAATTGCACATCTGTATTATGGCCTTAGGCCTCTAACTTCATGTCTACATGTGACCTCAGTTCCTTAAAACATTTGATTGTCCTCCCAAGTGTCGCAACCCACACTTGCTCCGCAGGCATGTGAAAGTCGTTAGTATGTAACAACAAGGTAGATATGATTCATGGCCTAGGAGCAGGAGGCTGTGGGTCTCTCTCTCTCTCTTGAAGGACAGAATAAAAAGGGATGACTTCAGAAATGAGCTCAGACCATCTTTCTTCAATGTACTACTCTCTGTAACTGCCTAATTACTACTTTACTAATAAAGGAGATTCTTAAAGCACTTTGTGCTTCAGTATGTGATTCAGAGATGGATTGCCATAAATGGCGATTTTATATTTCAACAATGTTTACACTTTACATTAAACTCTAACTATTACATTTGCTCTTTAACATTAACTGTCCCAAAGATCTCACCCCACTTCTATTAGTGACTTGCCAAATTCTTGCAAAATGCTAATCAACTCTTAAAAGACATGAGAAGAAAAGTCACACATGATTGATCTTCACACTTCCTGTAATACATGCAGCGAAAGGACCTCATTAGCAGGTGTTTTGTGACACAGATGTACTTTTCAGTCTGTGTTTGAAATCACTCCTGACCTCATGGCATCAGCTCAATGCACCATTAGCAGGCTACAGATATGTAAAGTAGACCAGTGTGGTGCGAAGTGTGTTGGGCTCCAGGAAACATGGTGTATATTCAGTGTTGCATATGAAGAGTGAAGTGGGGCACTTGGTGTGAACTTTGCCACCCGAGCCTGGTATTCATGAAGCACCTCAGAGCAGGAGTGCTGATCTAGGAAATGCTTTTGTGGACAAAATCCCCCTAAACAAATCAGACCTCACCAGGACTGCTTGGGAACTGAGGTTTTAATATTAACCCTCCTTTGGAAACAACTGCCATTAGCTTCTGTTTTATATGTTTTGTATTGTCTGTGGTAATCAACTGTGTAATTGAACAGTGGCAGACAGTAATTAAGTTTAGAAACACTAAAGTTCTTTAAGATCTGGTAACTCAAGTATGTCGTATACATGACCACCGATAAGCAATCATCAGCAAAATATGAGTTAAAATTATTATAATTTTTCAAGAAAGACTACAAAGAGTGTGAACCTACACCACGTAGGTCTGTGAGACTCACCCAGGGGGACATTCGTGGCTCTTAATCTCTTTACACTCCTCATCCAGCCAGGTAGTCTCACCTAAGAAATGTGGGTAATGTCAGTAAATGAGGGAACAGATGGTATTTGTTGTGCTCTTGCAGATACATAACTCCTGTGGAGTTATACAGAAGATCAGAAATGTATATGTCAATCTATCTTGGCACTTCAAGAACAGTTTCCAACCTTTGCACAGAGTCTTGTAGTTTGTGCAGCAGTCTCCTTTTTCAAGGCAGTCGTCCGAGCAGTGGCAGGCATGCCGGTCATTTCGTGTTTCCCCGCAACGCTCCTTGCTGCACTCAAAGCCCCCCTCTGACAGAGCAGAAGCAGACACACCGCATGTTCAGTTCTACAGCAGCAGCCATAGCATAAAACGCGCCTCATTTGCAGAGTAAATAAAACCACACTAAACGAATGCAAATAATCAGATCATGAACACAAACAAGTATCTGTTTTGGAAAAATATTTGCCTTCATGTGAACTCAAAGAAATTCAGTCCCATCATATTCTCAGAACGTATTCTGTCACTGCCATATAACATAGACAATGTAGCCCTTTTCCAGAGAGTTATAACCCTCCCTTACACAGAAAAAATGTGCAAAACCCACAAATCTGCAAGGTCAGCATACACGTGGGGAGGACTGCTTGAAGGGCTGCATGGGGGTACTGAGGCCTACCTGTCTTCAGACAGTGCTCGTCAAAGTCTAGGCAGCAGCTGTCATAAGTTTTGCACAGGTTGTCACAGCGGCAGTTTGGGGGCTCGATTTCCTGCAGTTCAAAGCACCTGTTTTTGCAGGACCTCGATGTGCTGACATACGGTGAGTCTGAGTGCACTGATACAGGAGAAGAGAAGACAACACATGCATTAACATCTGCTGGGGGTTTAAAACAACAGCAGCTTTGGTCAGAGACACAAATTTACATCCTTCAAGTTTTATGGCAGAATTAAAAACAGAAAGTGCTGGGAAGTCAACCAAAGGACACAAATAAGAAGAACAATCCTGACCAGCCACTCTGTCAAGTTAACCGGAGTGCTGAGCAAATAACATCTGGTCAGCAGCAGCTCCACAGTCAGAAACTAAACTTTTTGTCATGGGAGGCATTTGGGATGGGCTGAGGGCCAAAATGACATAAAACTAACTAGCTGTGGATTTTCACAGTTTTCATGGAGATACTGGTATTCTTTCAAATACTGTACTACTTTTAATTCAGTGAAATGGAATTCTTCACACATGTGGTCCCAAGATCAAGCCCAAAGGTCCCAAAATTACCAGCAAATGTTAAAAAGAAACAAAACATATTAACAAATATTAACAATTGCAAAGACGAAACCCTGAGTAAACTCAAACTTTGGGAATTTGAAATGACTAATAAAAGATGAAGACTCCTGCAGAAATACGTGTCCTTCATGGTCCTAAGGCCCCTCTTCTCATTCAACTGTTGGGCTGTAATAGGCCATTTGGATATTTACATCTGTGTTGCAATGGCAATTGCATAATGCCAAGCGTCACATAAAAAAAAAACCCATTGAATTATACTGTCTTTTATTACTAAAAGTAATAACTTCATGCATTTAACTTTGCAATAAAAATAAAATTGGAAATACATGGTCTATCATTGGCTGGGAGCAGGGGTGTAGGCAACTTAATGGTGGGGGACCAAATCAAACTTCCCTGCAAGCCAGCTTTGGCCCACATTCCCCTTACTGGGCAGCTCGGGACTAGAGAAAGGCTAACACAAATTGTGCATGACAACAAATGAGCGACAGTCTCTAATTGTACCCCAGTAAGGCAGACCTATGAGTTAGAGACATCCAAAAAAGTGGTCAGGGAGGTCAGTGGGCATATATCATGTTGAAATAATTACTCTAGAGGGACAGGGATGACTGCAAAACAATCCAGCGAGGATGAATTGTATGTTTTAAGATAAACCTCATTATACACCCCCTCAGTTATTTTCCTCCCTCACTGACCAACTACACGTATGTCTCAAAAAAAAAAAAACACAAAAAAAACCAAAAAAAAAAACCCTGGGGTCAATGAATCTGGGTCAAAATGTGCCAGAGCTTTCTCTGCACATCTTAATATTGACTCAAGGCAAAGTAAAGCAAATAGAGCCCAGATTTCCATCAACGGATCAGTCAGGTTGTGGATGGGCAACAGTGAGTGGTTGTTTCTTCAAATGCTACCAGCCCGCCAGGTCTGAAGCTGGCACGGATGTTTGATGCAAATCACTAGCAAACATTTTAACAAAAAAAAAGAAGTTCAAACTCTGGGAATTGGAAATGACTCATAAAAGACGAAAACCTTTGCAGAAATGTGTTTTGACATGTTTAGAAAGGTGTCAGTAGACCTGCTCTTGGGTACGCAAACGGACCGAACACAGAGCTTCCTTCCAAGATACACTGCAGAGTTCCTCTGTGGAAACATTTAAAGTCCATATTACCCTGTTTGTCAGGCAATGGGTTTAATCATACCAAGCCTGTACAGACAGCTTTTCTTCCCCAGTTTTTTACCCTCAGAAAACACATTTATCACAGGGAGAATGCCGTAACTGGATTCCTGTGAATAAAAATAAAGAAGAAATAAACTGCAGGATGCCTACAGCTGTCTGACGTTCCTGTTTTTTCAGATCGACCGAGGACGTGGGCCAGGCAAACAGTGGACCCCCAGAGCAGAGAGATAGCACAGACCACCTGGAGATACATTTCAGGATAAAATAAAAAGTAACTTTACATCAAAACACATTTACATACATGTCCATAAAGTACAAATGTACAAAAAAATTTACTTGTATGTGCTGTATGCAATAACCTTTAGAATTACTTCTGCATGAGTATTTACATAGTCTATGTATTTACATAGTGTCTAATGGTTGCTCTATATTAATAACGTGGTACTGCAAACAAAAAGTAAAATATTCCTGACAAATGACAAAAAATATTACATATACATAACATCATATACAGCAATATATCACATTTTTCTGTTATGTTATATTGCACAATTTGTAAGTTTTTCTCATGATACTTTATCATAGTAACATGCTGTCACTTAAAATATACTTCCATGTGCTCTTTGAGGTACTTCTTTACGTAATTTGTCCAGCAAAACATTTATAAAACGCTTACTTAGATACTTAATACTTACTAAAATCATACTAAATTGTATGACATTTTGACGTGTTTCCATTAAGAAAAAAATACAAAACTGCTCTAAAGATTTTTCAGCTTAATGAAGGCTTGCATTAGCAGACAAAACCCTCTGAGGATAACTGCAAAGTAAAGTTTTATTAAATAAATCCTCCAGCTTCAGCTCCTCTTACCGTACCAGTTTGAGCTCCATCCTCCTCCTCCTGAGTCTCCACGCGCTCACACTGCTGCAGCACGGGCGCGCGAGCACATCAGCTGCGCCACACCACCAATCAGTAGAAGCCGCGGGAGCATGCGCACTACGGTGATATATATATTATGTATATATACGCTCAAGTACACAAGTCTAAATGCATAACGATACATTCCTAATACGTAACTGTTATATTAATATATATAAATAAAATATACATAACATATACATAACAGTTATGTATTATGCATGCATTATTATGCATTTAGACTAAATGCCAGACTGTCTGGCATCTAGATACCTCCTCATTGGGTATAGATCCAGAGAAACAGATGGACTAGTCTGTAAAATACAAAGTGCACCAACACTGACAGTAGAACTATTTGATTGAACAATGAGTATTGGTACAAAAGTTGTAAAAAGTTCACAAATAAGGTCTTTAAAATAAAAGCATGTTTAGCATGTGGCATATTAATGAAATTGGTATGAACGTTTCAGTTTTTGACTCATCAATGTCTCATCAATGTGCCAAAGAAGAGAAATGTAGAATTATTCTGATTGTCCCCCCTCCAAGAGCCCATGTAAAAACCTCCTTCTATGTAAAATAGAAGTAAAGTAGAACATTAACATCAGACATTTTTATTAACCGGTACTTTATTGAGACATTTATTGAGAAAATAACAGTTATAAAAATATGACAGAACAAATTTCAATGGCAAGACAAAAACAGTTTTTAAGAAAAAACAGTTAAATTATTATGGAAAACCCTTATAAGTAAAAAAAAACCCCATATTTATCATGTTTGGAGAGAGTGTCAGCATGGACCAGAGTAGAAATAATGTATGGCTGCAGTAATCCAGTATGAACCCATCTCATAAGGGCCATGTTAAGCGTCCTGATGTGACCTCAGGTCTAAATGAATGTTAGTTCTGCTGCCATAAGTATGTCTGTAGTTTTCTATCAGCTCTCCAAATTTCCTGTAGCTATGAAACTCTACCAGGGGCATTACCAGGGCCGAAACGTCTGCAGAGTAAAAAGTTTCCTTAAAAAAGCACTCAACAGAATGCTCTCATTTATCGAGTCCGACAGTCTCAGTGGTCCTTGTGGTGAGAGGTGTGTGCCTGTGTGCTGGCCTGTGGTTATGAGCATCTGGAGAGCCTGTGTGGTCAGTTTTGACACAGAGGGTTTTTTACAAGTAACAAGGAAGGTGTAATGTTGAGAAACTGTGTGAGAAGTGAGTCAGTGATTAATCAAGCTGCCTAATGATGTCACTGTATCTCACACTGACTGAAATGTAGAGGGTGGTCATAAGGAGAAGAAAACTGATGGTTACCTGGATCTAAAATAGCTCTCAGTAGAGAAGCACTCAAGACTTTTCATCATAACTAATGGAACAAATTTAGTGTAGCCCATCTGTTCAGTCAGATAAAGAGGGGGAGCGCATGGAGCGGCCGCTGGCGGGACTGTTGCTGAAGGTGTGGGAGTCACGCTCCTTTTCTTTGTCTTTGCTATCATGCTTGTGCTTGTGCTTGTGTTTATGCTTGTGCTTCTTTTTCTTCTTCTTGTGCTCGTGGTGATGGTGGTGGTGATGGTGGTGGTGGTGCTCTCCGCCATGCTTGGAGGACAAAGAGCTCTCCTTGCTGAACAACGGCACCGGCGTGGCCGGCATGGACATGATGGTCTGCTCCATCGTGGGAGGTTCTCTACCTACAGAAAGAAATGAGAAAGAAAAAGGTCATGAGGTTAAAGGTCTGAATAGATGTAGATAGAAGAATTGAAGCCAAATCAGATATTTTAAAAACATTTGACGCATTTTAATATTATAAATATATTAACATTATGAATATATTTATATTGGTTTGACAGAAACACAGTGCTTTAATCTTTTATCATCATTTTCATGATGTTTGAAGAGGGTTTGTAAAGCCACACTGAGGCTTAATGAGGCATTCAAAGACAAATATGTTTATGTTGAAAATCCATTCAAAGTTGATCCAGTATCTACTTCTACTATCTACAAAGTTGAACCAGTCTCTAAACTATGATCTCATAATTGGTCTCAGAAACACAAATTTGATATTTTTGTGATTAACAGAGTATTACTGACCCACACCCACCCAACCCATTATAAGCGCCAACCCACTAATGTCGACTGGCAAGAATATTAGATAATCAACTGACCCTGTTTCTGTTCATTATTTATAACTTAATTCAATTCAATTTTATTTATATAGTGCTTTTAACAATGGTCATTGTCGCAAAGCAGCTTCACAAAATGAAATAAATTTGTGTGTGTGAATGTGTGTGAATGAAATGCCTCTGATGAGCAAGCCAAGAGTGACAGCGACAGTGGCAAGGAAAACTCCCTAAGGCAGAACTGCCTCATCTCATCACCTCATCATCAACCTGCGCATCACTACTAACTAGTATTCACAGCTGCATCTCAAAATGAACACAAAAGGCAATGATGGACATTAATACGACCTCGAATTCTGGATGCTAAGTGCAGCTGAAGTAACTGGTGTGGTTGAAGGGGGTCTGCTCTCAGTCTTAGGAGATCATTTAGCTTGTCCACACATTAGCAAATGTAATTTTGTATTGATTGATTCCAGACTTGCCTGGTGTGGAAGGCCTGTCCAGCATGTTGAGCTGGTGGTAAATAAAGGCCTGACTGTCATGAACCGTGTCCATATCAATATCTTCCTCCTCTTGTGTTGGAAACTGAAAAATGAAAAATAAATGATTAGAATCTAAGCATTAACTTTTAAATCTACAAGTGGAAAATAAAAACATTCAAAGTTTTCAGAACTGCAAACATTTAAGCCTTCTAGGAGCACTGAAATGCTTCACAAAGACAGGCAACACATTACAACTACTAGATATTATTGGTTTTGGACATGTTGTACATGATCACAGTACTAAATGGCCCATATTCTGGGAATTTGTATGGTTTAATGGAGCAAAATACTCTGAATTCTTTATCTTAGAATTAAACAGGCTGTTTTTAGAAATGTATTAATTTATATAATAAAACAGATTGTTTTCTATGACATAGGCACTTTAAATAAGTGTGATACTCACTCTACTTTTGCCAGTCACTTTGATCATAGGCTCCTCCTGCATTACTTGCCCAGGTTCAGGGGGTGAACCCAGCGGAGTATCTGCCTTTCTCTTCAGACTCTGAGGGGCTAGAGCCACGCCACTCAAAGCTGACTCCATGACAATATGGTCGTCCTTAAAATGATGAAGAGAAACTTGAGTTTCACTGTTGCATTAGTATATAGTCCATTACCTTCGACAGCATACAGGAATGACATGGCTTTAGATGAAAAATCTTCATTATACCCTTTATGATTTAAAGGTCATTTAGAGGTAACCTTGTAGCTAGCAAATAAAGCCAGGTGTACTTTGAAAACGGACATAATCTCAAACTAAACATTTACAGAATTTAATGAGATGGGCTATTAAACGCAATAGAAACTTCTAGTTCGCTTTCTCATATTAGGGCAAGCAAAAGACAAATATTGAGATTTTGTTCCAACAGCAATTATATATATCCATATACACAGTCAATGGTTGCAACGTCTTTGTTATTGTAGCCTTTTGCATTTAGAGTCTTGTTACAGTGGAGGACCTTAATGGGATCAACAGCTTTCCACTTCATCATTGCTTTGGACAGTTTACTCACTGATTTATCCACATGTCTCCGGTAAGTCCTGTCCAGTGCAGAAGGGGTCAAAACTCTTTTAAAGTCATTTAAAAGCGATATTTAAATGAGAGGGCCACAATCTAGTCTCTTTACACTAATATGATCTTTGATTTTTTTTTTTACTTTATGCTACAAAATAATACTGTCCCTTGTTAGCTTACACTGCTTGGAAAGACCATGGCAGGCGGTAATTCTGGACCTCCAGAGCCCTGCTCAGGTTTGATTGTGGGGTTGAGAACAGCCTTTTTCTCCTTCAGGTTAAGCACCAAGCCAAGCTCAGGGAGAGGCAGGCACGAGGGCCTGGTCAGTCCAAACAGTGTGTGGTACAGGTTTACCGCATCACAGCGCAGGCGCCAGTCATGAGATGTGCCTGGGAAAGGCAAAAATACAAAAACATGTGCACAGTTAGTCTAGTTTTCCAGATAACTGAACTAACAGGGATGTCATTGCCAAAGTTGTCCATCCTTTAAAAAAAGCTAAAAATACTTATCAAAATAGGGAAAGAACCAATACTGCACTAGTAACTGGAGCTGAAAGACTGACCACGTAAAGGTAAACAAAAATATCTAATAAAGAACTAGAAAAAACGGGTGAAAACTAAAACATCTAGGATATTACAAGTCTTTAGACTTTCAACCAAACACTGATTTCATCATCCTGGCACATAAGCCTGGCTCCATCTGCCAAGAGTGGCTGCAAAACCTCAAAGTACAGAAGCAAGTTCTTAAACAATAAAGCCTATTATAATAAGAACAGATATCTTTAAAACAGTGCCAGACATTGTGAAAGAACAGACTCGAATTTGTAAGAAGTGCGGCCAGTCTTCGAAAGCAGGTTATAAAGTGCTGCATGTTTTTTATTAAATCAGAATGAAGGATCATTTTTTATGAGATTTTCCATGTCCCAGGGTGTCTTGAAGTCTTCTGGTGGAGACTTGCACACATACACATTCCTAGATGACTGAAAAGGTCGAAAATCTGGGGTGATGACTGGTTGGTTGGAAATAAGACTCCCCACAGAGTTACATGCTGGGAAATCTCCAAAAGGCAAACTGTGCTGAGGCTTGCAACAGAGATCAATATGTTCCCTGGATAATGGCAAGAAGTTTCAACAAATGCCAAAGCTTGTGGGACTGATGGAGCCTGAATACGCAAAGCCTATTCAACGCAGCCGCTGCAAAGTGGAAGAGCTCTTATGGTTCATATGATAAATACAACAGCATGATTAGGACTACAATTCCCAGTGGGCTGTACCTACCTGAATTCATCAGCTTCCATAATTGGTCCACTAGAGCTTCATTGCATAAAGAGGATTCTGTAGATTTGGTGAAGGGTGGATTTTTGCCCAGCATACTAAGAATCTTATGTCTGGGGAAAATAATAAACAAAAAATTTAAAAGAAAACTCCCCACAGACACCAGTATAACATGATTTACAGTGTGTGAGCGGCTCAAGTAACTATACAAGCTTATCAGAATCAGAAAGCTTGGAGCAATTTCTACTAAAATAATTTATTTCTTCTTCAATTGTTGCAGCCTTTCTACTAAACACTGTTAATTACTCTCACAAAGTAAACATTCATAATGGACCACACAATACTGAGGCAATTGGAAATATATAGATATAACCCCTTTAGGGAGCAAAAAAAAGAAGAGACAAACAGTAATACTGCTGACCTGACATAGTGCACCGGGTCATTCTGGACCATGTCCAACAACCACTGGAACTCGTCAGCGCTCCTGTCAACTATCAATAAACAGCAAGTAAAACAAACACACACCTTATTTAGTGCCAACCCACTCCGAAGTCTGACAGAGTTTGAGGTTTTTTTTAACAAGTTTTGGGTTTTTTAAAGCAAAGGACAACTCCATCTCAGCAAAGTATGTCTAAGATGTGCTGCTCTCACTAAGGAGCTCTTTCTACCTCTATCCAAGCAACATGTTTGGCTTTTCAGTCCCATTTTCCACATAAAACTTAATTGGCAATTTGTCAATGGCTCTATAAAGTGAACACAGTCTTAAGAACTCGCATAAAACTTTACGGTTCCTTAGATTTGCCTTAGAGGCCCAAAAGCACTCGCTCACTCTAGGATTTAACGCCTTGCTGATGAAAAGGAGAGTGGTGTGTGGTCATGTCACCCTGCTGATTAAGGAAACGTGTTGCGTTCACAACTGCAGGGTATGTGTGATCATAAACACTAAATAGGCTATGTAAGCCTACGATCGTTAGTAGTGACATAATGTTCAGACCTGGTAAACCTGCAGTAATAACTTCAAGTTGTTAAAGTTAGAAGTTAACATCTCTCCTATACACAGCACAACAAAGACATTCATTTCAGTTCAATGTGTCTCATGTGCTTGAACTGTTGGGAACTGATCTTGAATTTTAAAATGATGCAATTTAAACAAAACAATCGTTTAATAAAAAAATCCATTTGAATTAGAATTGGGGAGGAAATGAGGCACCTCTAGTATAGTCCACCACCGCCTCCAGTGCAGCTATCCTCACATCCACGAAATGGCCATACGTCGCATAAGACTTAAACAAGCTGGGGTCACTGGGAATATGCCCGTTTTTCTGCAGCATCCGGATAGCCCGCAGACAGCTGCAACACAGAGGACAGAAACGTGAGCGAAATGGGAGCTAAATAAATAGAAAGATGACTTGACATACAAAGTGGGCTCACTGCACATAAGTATGACTGTTTCCACTGATAAACAAACCTTGGAACCCTCTGTAGGTCCAACACACTCTTAAGCAATCAGGAGGATTCTAAGAACCAAAACTGCGTACAATGTGTAGTGAAATGTGCCCCTGAAATGTATGTGACCGTGCAAAACAGTTACAATAAATTAAAGACAAAATAAAAGACTAAAGAGTAATAAAAATATGTAGAAAAATATATTCCAATAAACATTACAAGCATAAACAAGATCTGAAGTGTGCAAATGTAATAGAATAGAGTATGTACTGTAAAGCGCAGTGAACTGATTTACTGTTGACACAACCGGACAAATAAAAGACAGCAGGTGAGATAAAGTGAGGGGACAGTTTGTGTAATGATGAATGGTTTAAAGTTGTGGTGTCCTGGTTAAAGCCTGAGGACAGAAGATCCTTCTGAACCTCTGAGTTTTGGTCATAATACTTCTGTAGTGTTTACTTGATTTCAGCAGTTCAAACAGACAGTTACTGGGGTGAGACGAGTCACTGATGATCTTAGTTGCTCTGGCCCTGTATCTCCTGGTTTAACTGACAGAAGAACACATCTGGTGCAGCATTCTGCTGCTTCGATCTCTCTGTAGACCCTTAATGAGCTTACAGAGCTGTTCCTAAACCAGAAGGGGATGTTCTGAGTCAGGACACTTTCTACAGCACCAGAGTAAAAACTCCTTACTATCTCCTGAGAGACCCAACAGTTCCTCAGATGCTAAAGACATAACCTTGCGTTTTTGGACTGGGCTTGAACATGTTTAGTCCATGTCAAATCCTCAGAACGTGTAGGTGAATATGGAATAAATGTAACTAATACCCCAATGGCTACTTATTTGGAATGGACTTCTATCTTAAGCTTAAAGAATTAATTTTAAAAATTGTATTCATACAATGCTATACTTATGATGGCTGTAAGCAATCAGCCAAGCTATGTCAAAAGACTGTTGAAAGACTTGTGTAGGATGATACAAAATAAACAGTAAAGTTTGCTTAGATGAAAAACCTTCACGGTTCTTACTGGAAACCAGAACCACTTGGGGGCAAGAGTTAGAAGCCCACTGAGCAAACACAAAATTGCAGAAAACTGATCTTTGGATTCTTTGCACAACAGTTTAACAATAATCTGTGAAAAATGTGCAGCTATGATTTCCAGGATACATAAACAACATAACTTATAAAGATAACATTGAAATGAAAAAAGTCAAAAAAACATTGCATGCATTGTGGCAGCTCTTATGTGTATACTAAAAGCAGTTTGACCTTTCAAAGCAAATAGCAATCCTTTGGGCATTTAAGGACAACTATGGTCAGACTACAGCTGATTTGTCTCCATTTAACACGTGACTTGGTTATTTGTATGAGTGAAACATTAGTTTTAGCATCTGCTAGATGTACTAGGAGAAAAATGTTTGTTTTACATGAGCAAACAAAAGGGTATTTTAGAACCAGTGTAAAGGAATAATCACACGTGCCCATCTCTCATCTCTGTACCTGACAGTGATGGTGTTCCTGTAGCTGGGCAGCAGTTTCTCCATGTTGAGGAAGCGAGTGATCTCCTCCAAGATGAGGCGCACATCCCCGTTCAGGCTGTCCACTGTCCGGACTTCGTTATTGATGCTGATGGCTGGGGTCAGAGAGTTGGTCAAGGCATCGATCAGCTCAGCGCGGTAGTAGTTGTCTGAAAACTAGAGCATTAGAAGAAATGTGTATAACAACTAGAGCAGCTGTTTCCCCAACCTTTTTTCCTTGAAGCCCCCCTTGCCTGTGTCCAAGACAAGCCAGGGCCCCCAACTCTAACTCCTACCCACATAGACGCACAAATAGAATAAAGGGATTAATTACAAACTTTTCGTTGCAAAAAATAAACAGCGGTTATAGTTTTTTGTTCTTATACACACACACACACACACCTTACATAAGGAATAAAGATAGACTTTCCTGTCCTTCAGTAAAACCAAAATCAAGGTATCTCAAGATATTGCCTTGTTTTCATCTTGGCTGCTGATGAACAACCAGTACTTTTACGTTTCTCAGGCACTGGGATTTTATGAATTTAATGTGTACAAATATAATTTTGGTACCTCTGTGCAGACAAAATTGTGCGCACCCCCTGCGATCTCTACCCCAGGATGGGAACCACTGAGTTAGAGCATGTCCATATGTTTATCTTACATCTTTTGGTTTAAAATCTTTTTTGCTTACTCTCTATCTTTTATATGTCTAGTGCTCTTACGCTGAGTTGATATGTTTCTCAATTCTGGCAGATTAAATGTTCTGGGAACTCCCCGTCTGGCATAAATTGTAAGAAATACAATCACATGCAGTCACCAAATATGTATTGAAAATGCCAGCATTTTGGCTCTCCCTTATGATCATATCACTTAAGACGCATGTTCATGCTAGGTGTTAATAGGGTCTAGCTCATAGACCCTCCCTTATTTGGTGTTTGACCTGAAAATAAATGACGGTACAAAAGGAAAATATATTGCTTTAAACTGGTTTAATGGCCCACCTTATTTTTCCTGTTGTCGTTGTACTTGATGAGATCCAGAATGAAGTTCAGAACCTCTTTAGGACAGAGGTTGTGCACGTCTCTGAGTAAAGCCATTGCCACTGGCATCGTCTGACAAAAACATGAAACACAATAACAAAATAACAAAATACCTGTGATTGGGGCCCAGTTTTAGGTCATGGGAGAATGTGCCCCTGAATGAAACAAGAGAACAATGAGAAATATGTGCTGGCATGGTAGAACGGCTTTTTTTTTTTTTTTTTAAACCTTGCTTGTTAAGCTTACCAGAAGTGTGTAGAGCATCATTTTATACATGTGAAGACCAGCACTTTAACAGCAGCACATTTAAGACCATGTAAAGAAAGAAACAAGCCTGCATTAATGGTACCTTCTGAAGAAAGTAGCTCTGGAAGTTGATGAAGTTGTTGGTTTTGATAATATTTGGGCAGCTTTTGCAGCAGAACATCCGAGTGAATAGGGACTTCATTGCCGGAGGTCCCGTCCAGGTGCTCACCATTGCATTGGCGATCTATCACAGAAATCTCTTGTTGAATCTCACAACCTGAATGAAATCTCAAAAACTCATCCCTAGTGAAGACGAACTGAAGCCTAAACCTACCGATAAGTTCTTCACTTCACAAATACAAAATGACATAGCATGAGATACCAGATTCCTCAATGGAAAGTCATTCATAAGTTTGTATGCACAGTAAGAATATTAAATAAGCAGTAAGTATGTTAAACAGTGTCTTCACTTTCAAGGTAACAAGCTGTGCTGTTTGTTACAAAAGCAGTTTCATATAAAACACCATTCTACACTTGAAATTTCAGCTTAAAATGGTTTTTTTGCATCACCTTGGCCAGACAAAAGCAGGCCTGCATGCGCACTTTGTAGAAACACTGGTCTTGCTCCAAGATGTCAGTGAGGGCCAGACGAGAGGCAGCTGTGGGGAACTTCTCCAGGGCTGAGATGGCCTCCTCTTGAGCCACAACATCCCGCTCATATCGCAGCTGATACTGCCACATGAAATCGGCCTGTTCAAACTCCACCTTCCGAAGGATGGACATATCTGGATCGATTCGGATCCACAACAGAGGAGAGTCCGCACTGTCAGACCACACAGAAAGGAGAGGTTTAATAAAGCATGATGTATTACTAAAACAACAAGACTAAAAGAACAGGATTCTAATTAAAAATGGACAGAAATAGATATTTCAAAGTTATTTAAGCCTGTATTATGCAAATACAGTACTTTTTTTTTACTGTGTTCTGACTAGTCTGAGACTGCTGGATGTCTATTCAGGTCATCCAACCAATGTAATTATCTGAACGAAACTAATCCTTAATCATGTCACATCAGGGGTTCGACTACTTCATGTTCTGAATCACACAGCAACAAGGTTTTTGTCTGTCCTGTGCAACCATGATTCTCTGCTCTTTAAGCATTATGTTCTACAGTAAACAAAACAAGTGTAAATAATATAGGATTACCGTAGATGTGTCTACATACTTCTACTTTTTTTTCAATGTATTATCTACTTTCAGCCACCATCACCAACTTAATACTCACACTCTGAGGTTCACTGATATGTCATAGTTGACACAATGGAATGGAAGGTTTGGACTGAATCAGATCATTAAGAAAGACTAAGGCAATATAAAGGTAGATATTTCTTCCCATTTCTTAGACTGATCTGATTCTATGGCACACCCTGGGTTTCTTCACTCACTGTCTGCTGCTGGAGGTGGTTGCTGCTCTGCATAGCTCAGCTCTACATCTCCTGGCCCTGTTGCCTCTACTGTTCTCAATAGTTGGCCTTCTACTCTGCAGCACTGAACTATAAGTCAGGATCCACCAAAAACAGAACATGTTGTTTTGGCTCTGATAAGTAATGCACTTGTTTTACACTTGATGAGGTCAACTTTCAGACGGCTTCCTGCAAACTGTCTTACAACAGGGAGTGGAAGAACAGGCAAAGTGTGAAAATGAGTGAGATCTGGAAAGTCTTACTCCATGGCTGACAGGTCCATGTCTACTTCTTCCCCGTTCATCAAGGGAATTTTTTTCTTCTTGTTTCTGAAAAAGAGAGGAACTCATTTCAGATAAAGGCCTTTGATGATAAAAAGGACATAAAACATCCAGGCCAGTTTAAAAGGGCTTTACCTTCAGAAATGAAGGAGCAAACTTTAGTTCCCAAGTCTTTTCAGGGTACTGTAGCCTTCTTACTATCTTATCACTATCACATATTATAGACATTAAATGTAACAGTAATTATTTAAATACATACGAAATTACATGACTCTTTTTTCCATTCAAAATCAAGCAAATATGTCAATAATAGTTTGTCTTTTCAAAACACTGTAAACGCAATAACACAACTTGACTTCATAAATAATGCAATGTTTTATAAACTATTTGGAATCTGCATTTCTACTTTCAGCTATGTTTCAAGTGTCAAACTGGGCACTGAAATAATTCTTAATATCGGAAAGCACTCATTGGAGCATTGTGTTGAGAGAAGTTATACCTCCTGCTTTTAGAGTGGCAGGGTATATCGTGCTTGAGACTGTTCTCCTCGATCTGCAGAGTGTGGTTGAAAGATCCATCAAGCTCCTGAACAGTCACCTTTATTGGGCCCTGCAAAAGAACACCCAAACACAGCCGCATTACATCCAACTTAAAGTCAAAGTTGTAATTTCAGGACCACCCAAGTGCATCCATACACGCATTATATTATCTCCTCACTAAATCAAATTCCCACACACACTTGCCTTACATAATAACACTCCCATTCAACCCACCCACAGAGACAAAGTCTGACTCACCACGTATTTCTGGGTGCCAGAGGAGGTGTAGTCCTGGCGGATCTCCAGTTCCAGCACGTTCCTTTTCCTGTTGAAGGCAAAGCTACCAAAGAACTTCACCACCGAGCTCTGGTCTCTGAGACAGTCGTTAAGGAAAGCATCAAACGGAGAGCGATGTAAACTGATCTATTAGTTCTTCAAAATAAGAATCTGGCATCAAATGATTAGTCGTGCAAACTTCCCACAAACTCTTCAATGTTGCTACAGGAGAACATAAAACAACACACAGGAAGGATACACCCATTGCTTGATTAAGGGGCCGATGTCCTTCCCTGAAACGTTGGAGATGGACTTGAGGAAGCCGGAGGTGGACAAGAGCATCTGGCTCCACATATGCGACTGGTATTTTTGCGACGAGGCTGTGCTGGCCAGGCTAAGCAGCTTATTGCACACCTGAGGAACGAAGCCGCAGGCTTTACGATACCATTTACAATGCAATTTCAACCTGTATTATACCTTCGATTACCCCAGACTATCATTCTGATGACTTTCCCTTTATTTAGATGAGAACCAATTACCTTTGACTTAATATAGTAACTCCAACCACCCACCCAGCTGCTGAATTTCACGCACATACAGGTTTAAGCCAACTTTCAAACAATGCACTAATACAGTAAAAATAGTTCCAGTTACTTTCGCTTTCCCCAAGGTTTTCTTGGTATTCACAAGTGATCAGACAGAACACTCTTCTTACACCACTACACTGACAACATGTCCAAAACTATTCCCACCTTTTTAACTACAGGGAAACAAGTCAAACAGAAGTAATCATTCATACAACATAGATCTAGTATACAGAGACTGGGCTGGAGAGAACTGGCATACTCTTTTAAAGCAAAATTAAAATAGTTTAAAAAAGCCTAATGCTGTATCAGCTCGGAAACTCTGAAAGCATCTGAACGTTACCTGCAGCATGAACTCCATGCTGATTCGGTTCTCAATCAGTCTCATGACCAGGTGAGCCTTGCACTGAAACATTTTATAATACTCCCAGGACAGCGTATGGGGGTGTTTGATGGAGAAATGCAAGTGGGGAGTCGGGCTGAAAGAACACAAAGAATATCATAATTTGAAACAGCTTTTTAGAGTTTTAGTACGTCATTAAGTATGTTGTTGTTCTTTTATGCGCAGCTTTTATTTCAGGCTTATTCTAAAATGCCATTTGGGACACAATGCATGTGTGACCACTTTTTCCTTTCATTTGTGAATGTTGCAAGGTTTACTTGTCTTTCTCTTTCCCTCCTATGAAAGTGGGGTGCAGCAGGATGCCTCCTGTCTTTAGCTCATACTGTACGATCTTGTCCAGTTCCTGCAAGAAAGCTCAACTGAAGTACTGCAATAAGTGTAAGGGTCATGTCAATATAAAGGTGCTGATTTGTTCCAAATCTTTGGAAACCCAGCTCTTTCACGCCTCACCTCTTTGATCCAGTGGCGATACTCATTGACTCCGAAAGTCTTCTTCAGGTATAGACCGTATATGTAGCCCGATATGCCCTTTAAGACCCATTCATCAGACCTGCAAGCCAAAAAAGGAGCTTAGTATGAGCACAAGACACTTCAACTTATCTGTAACAAATGAGACCAGAATGTTGAGAACAGACTAGGACCATCTGGATATGATCAAAAAATTATACCTTCTGGAGTGCGGTCAGTATTTAAGCCTCAAAAAGCCTTTTTTTTTAACCGACATGCAGTTTTTTTTAATCCAAAAAACAACAAAAACACAAGCTCGGCCTCCAACAAACACAAGATAAACACAACACCAACGTCCTGCTTCTTACAACAGCATAGAGCAGAACAAACCTTGAGACTGGAGGTTCTACTGCATTAACACAAGAAGCAAGCACCTTTATTTTGAATATGTTCAGAGGGCATATGATGAAGGACCGTCAAATATGGAATATAAAGTATTCCACTAAAAACATGGGACTAGGCTGAAAAACAACAATGAATCTGGGAATTAAGTTCAGACTATTCAAACCATACCTTTCATCTGAAGCAACAAAAAACTATTCTCTTAGACCGGGGATAAATGTTACCTGCATCCAGCTATTAGCTAGTCTACTCTAAAAGAAAATAAACATCTTTGCATCTCACTGCGTGTTTATGCTGTGGGTAAAAGGTCGCAGAGTGATGCAGAGGGGAGAAAGTGAAAGCTCTCCTCTCTTCCTGGGCAGAAATCAGAGCCGACTCGCTTGGTGGGCTGTCTCTGGTTACTGGGTTGAACCACATTAAACCTCACAATTAACTACATGCAGGCAACTGTTCTCAATATCAAAGCATGTTCAGTTTTCCAACTGAGCTTATGTAAGTCCAAATAAAGAAATCATAAGTGGCGCAGCTTCCACATCTGATTTGGGTTTTAGACACTTAGCACGCATAAGGAGATGCATTGTATGCATGGATCAAAGCGTTGTACATCTTGAAGATTGATGCTGAAAGAGTGCTGTAGTCTCCAACACACACACACACACACACACACACACACACACACACACACACTTACACACGCACAAACAGAGAGAGAGAGAGAGAAAGAGAGCGTGTATACTGCAAAGACTGAGAGACCGTAAAAAGGCTATTTATTGTCATGTCTTAAAATTTGACAAGTGGGGCAAAGATTGCTAGAGCTGAGGTCAAAAATCAAAAACATATGCAGTGACCCAGAATAATAAAGAAATATATAAATAAATAAAAAGAATGTAAAAGAACACATGCAGCCCAGCGGTGTGGGACCTGCCACTAAAGTGCTCACCAAGACATCCGCGAGATGAAGCAGCCGAAAAACTGCTGGGCCAAGGCCTGAGCCAGACAGCGCCGCGTTTGTGGAGTCTGGTCTATGATCATGCCGCTGTGAAGCAGGTTTGTACTGAAATGGGAAAAACACAAAGAGTTTTTAAATGAAGTATATTAAAAGAATATTAAAAGTATATTAAAGTTACAAAAAACAGGTGATACAAAAACAGTTGTCCAGCTGAAAAGGATTGAAGAAATTCTTTGACACAAGCTACTGCATAAGAAACACTGACATTTCTGTTCAAACCTTTTCTGATCAAATTTCCTAGCACAGATTTCAAATCATTTGTAGAAAAGTATAATCAAATTATATTAACTCTGGACTACATTAACGTATTAACTTCCATAGTTTTTCATTATTAAATATAGTGATCAAATCTTGAGGTAGACAGTTACAGTGTGATATTTATTGTCTTTGTTGTCACAAAAAAAAACCCTATTCCTTGTCTACTCTATAATAATAATCTATACTGTGTAACTTATTACAAAATAAAATAACATCAATGACTAAGACAAATAATTCCAAAACTTTGGAACATGGTGTGATGACTGCTATATGGAACACAAAAAACACAAACCAGTCATCCACTATAAAATGCACAGAGCAGGCAAAATTTGTCTTGCTCACCTAAAGATGCTCATGGATGCAAAAGTGGAAACCTGCATATATGCCTCATCAACATAAACAGTCTTGAAGCAGGCGTAAGGGTAGCGGCACGTGAGAATCTCCTCATAGAACTCAAAGATTTCGTGTAGGAAGGACATGGAATGCTTTAGCAGGGGCAGAAGCTGGGGCAGACAGAAATGAGTCACCTGGAAAAAGAAAACAAACAAAGAACACACCACCTATAAATTAGTGAGAAAAATACATGCGTGTAAATTTGTATTAGTAGTAGCAGATTTAAGTGTAATACCATATCAGCTACAATGACAAAGGCAAATGTCATGGCAAAACGGTAAACAACAAACTATCAAAAACAAGAGACCTAAATAAACAAACAAACAAACAAACAAACAAACTCAAATACAATCCTTTAAATCAGAACATTGTGTTTTTTAGAATACTTTGGCAGTAAAATGGTTGCCTTGTGTTACTCAGAGCAGAAGAAAATATGTTTCACTGACAAGGCCATACCATAAAAGTGATATGACAGAGGCTTTTAATTAAAAAAATGTGTAAGCCTAGAAAGACCAATATACAATATTGTATGCACTATTTGATCATTTCTAGTTTGAAAACAAAACCATTGTCTCTTATTAACAGTGAGGTTACATTCATCCAATTTGTTATTAATACATTCATCCCATTCAGTTTGCCACTTATTACAGATAAAGGATACCAATACTGGTTGTAAATTAATATTAGGAAAAAAAAGATGGACAATTAACTGAGTGTATTAGCCAAGGCACCTAGCCATTATAACCAGTGAAATGAATGCAAATATCTGGCTCAGGGAACACAAACAGAAATACATTTTACAAGTGAAGCATGATTGGACTTGAAAACGATACCTATAGCAATATAGATGTTGCACATTGCCACCTAGTGGCCAAAACCAAAGCATTGGCCGTGCTTCGAATTTAATTGTCCTCAATAACTCCCCGTTATTATTTCCTGAAAAAAAAGTGATAATATATCTGGAAGCCATGTTGTTTCATACCTCATGCATGTAAGGATCCACAAGAATTTCGAAGGGTCCTACAGCCAGAGAGATGTTGGGGGCTGCTGTAGGGATAGGAAGCATATAGTGGAAAGTCTTCTTGCGCATGTCATGAGTGTAAACGGTCTCGACCAAGTCTCCACAGGACACGGCTACCATGGAGGCGTCTACAGTGAACTCCAGCTTCCACGTGCATAGTTCAGAGTACGAGTCTACACAGGGAAACCAGAACCTGAGGAAATCACAACACACTTTTCTTAATCAGTTTTTCATGTTGATTTCAGATCTGCATTCAGATATTTTTCAGTCACATTAACTTTTTGAATAATGAGTAATATTAGATTTACAATGCTACTTCATTACTTCATACTATGTGTAATACTGTAGCACACAACACTTTACACTTACACTTACACTGCCACTTTACATGGCACTGTCACTTTACTGTACTTTATACAACTCAAGACTACTGCTGCTGCACTGTGTTGTCTTTCATATCTTTTATGTCTTTATGTTCTATCTGTGAAGAGGGTGTTCAAGAAAGAATTTCATTGTACTCTGTACACATGACAATAAACTTCAACGTCTTGTATGCATTTTTTATTGAACCGCAGGCACCAATCAAGTAACTGTTTCAATATTTTCAGTGTGAAGTCAGACAGGCCACACTGTGGCATAGATAT
>JBBPDC010000007.1:22411911-22427763 GCA_037974485.1 Hemigrammopetersius urotaenia | reverse complement strand
GTTATGTGCGCGCAGTGCCTGTTCTGGGTTTGTATTTTTACGGGTGGGGGTGGTGTGATATGGTTTTGTGTGTGTGTGTGTGTGTGTGTGTGTGTGTGTGAGAGAGAGAGAGAGAGAGAGAGAGAGAGAGACAGCGGGGAGGGTAATATATACAGTACTACATCAACAATATTAATGCAAAAAAAAAATACTCTGAAGGGTTGGTTAAACTGTTTATGTAATATACTTCATGTAACGTACACATACGAGCCAAGTGAAATCAGTTTATACACGTGTGTGTGTGTGTGCGTGTGTGTGTGTGTGTGTGTGTGAGATGGCTGAAAGTGAGATGTGTCTGATAAAGGAGTATTGCAGTCTCTTACTACGTGTCCTGGAGCTCTTTCTGCCTCCTACATAATGAATGTTTTGAAATGTGATCTGCTTCCTCCTGCCCGAGAGAAATCAACAGTAAACAGCTGCACATAAGGGCTCATATACACTTTCACTGCCACAGTAAGTTTCAGTGAACACTGCCAGTATTGGTAGAAGTGCTTCATTTTAATCTTCTTCGATATAACTGCACATAAACAGAGGACTTAACAATTCAACCACGTGGAGTGTTTATTTTAGACTACATTATATATTGTATAGACACCAAACCTAAGCCAGGTTAATGTTAGATAAACTAGAGCTGGCAGGCCTTATATCATATATATTTCTAGATAAAAAGAAACTCATAGCAAGTCAAATGACATTTTTAGCCTTTTTAATTCACTTCAAACACGTTTGCAGCTTACAATCATAAAGGACTTTAACAGATTAAATAAAAATTAAAAAAAGAAAACGAAACAGGCTAGAAATAAAGGTCAAAAACTTGATGAAAAAAAAAAAATGGCTGCCAATGCGAAAATTATAATACAAACAAAAAACAAAAACTCAGTAGCAGATAACGAAAAGATGTCCCTTTATTGGACTAAGGGATATCTTATTGTTATCTGGTGGGAAATGTGCATTATTACAGCAGCAAAGTGAACAGAACTAAAGCAGAAAATTAAAATAGCCACAAGAATAGAAACTATATAAAACATCAGTGTAATATAAATTGCACGCTATACAGAGAATACAACAATATAAATATAAATGTCCAAACCTATATAAGTGATTGTATGTATACATTGGATATATGTGTGACTAACGTGACTAAAGAGTGAAGAAAACAACATATTAAACTGATAAAGCAAATTAAAAAGATTAGCAATGTGGTAGGGGAGGAAAAGAAGCTTTTGAACGCCTGGTTGACTCATTCAGGTGCTTCAACCGCTAAAGTTCTCACAGCCTTACTTTGGCACATTTTTTCATTTATTTCGGAGAACAGGTTGTTTCTATCTAAACGCCACTCTGTTGGTTAAGTTTGCTCCTCCTCGACCACGTGTCGAATAGGACGAGCAGTTCTGACTTTATTATTGCGTTGCATAATGACCGTGTTCCTATCAGGAATGAGACGCTGAGAGAGCGGAGAGGTGGGGGAGGGGTTGGGTGTGTGCGTGTGCAATTGCGCCGCTACGCTCGTGCTTTTGGCTCGCTGGATTCTAAAACACACACGTCAAACACGTGGGGGAGGCGCCAGGAGCGTGGTATAACACCGGCCAATCAAAAACGAAGAGAAACAGTCCAATAGGACCCGGCTGTGTGGCGGAGACGGCCAATGAGAGGCCGCGCGTGCAGGGGACTGAAATCGGCACGTGTGTCCAGGCACATGTTGACGTCGAAAGAGAGAGAGAGAGATAGAGAAAAAGAGAGAGCGAAGGAAACACGAGTAAACGGACGGTGGTCTGGCGGAGCCCATGCACCCACCGATCAGCAGGAATAAGGTGGCGGAGCCGTTAGTTGTGAACATTTGTTAAGGTGAGAATATTTCATATCATATTTAATAGTTTGGATCGGTACACTTTAACCGAAACACACACACCCGGTCACACTGGCAACCCAGTTGTCATGGCACTATAGAGAAGGGAGAAAAGGTCTGGTTTTGTGCTTATTTGAACATTCTTCGCGTTTACTCGATGTTCAGAATGATCATTAAATACCAAAAAAAAAAAAAAAACACCAGCAGATCGACTGCACTCGGTTTATTTCGTTCTATAGATTCTCAGGGATTCGCAGTTTGTCATTTTTTTCTCCAGAGCTCTGTTCAACACGGCTGCTCTCAAGCCAAGGAATCTCTCAGAGAAGTTCTGGACAACAGTATGATCTCATAGGCTACACACACACATTCACTTACTTCTACACAAACACATACTTATACACACTCATTCACTTACACATGCAAACACATGCTGACACACACACCTGATTTATAAAAACAACAACCTGGGCCATGACTGCTCCACAGGCGTGGGTATTTTTTAAGTGTGCACAGTGTGATCCTGTTTTTGTCGGGTGTTTTTCTGTAGAATTGCATCTACACCCTGCTGTGCTGCACCCAACTCTAATTTTAACCTCAGGAACCCAAAATATCCGCCTTATCCTGGGATGTATGCATTTACTTCTGATAAGTTTGAAAATACAACGATGAGTCAAGATACTGTACATTTCAACATTTCACTCACTGAGTGAACAAAACCATTTTCTTTATAAGATGTGGGGGTTTTTCAATTCTCCCCCACAATGTCAGAATGTTTATGTTTTCATCATCCTGGGACATTTGATCCTCATACACACACGTACACACACATCTGGCACATGGTGATTGTTCAGACGATCTGTACCTTTTATCTGTCTATTTCTTTACTCTGGCATAAACAGACAAACGCATTTTGTAATCATGGGACACGTGCTGGCGTGTGGGCTGTAAGAATGTGGGGGCAAACGGCTGCGCTGTGACCACAGACGAGTTAGTACAGCCATCAGTTTTCCTAGTAACTGTGTGTGTGTGTTTGAGAGAGGGGTGTGTGAGGGAGAGAAAGAGAGATAGATATAATAAGGTAGGAAGTAGTAGTCTGTTTGCATAATGCTTTATCATATTCATGTTGCTGAATATCTGGACAGGGGATTTTATGAGACAGGGAGAAGCAGGTGTAGAAGAGCGAGATAGATGGAGGAAAGACCGAAGAGGAGAAAAATGATTTGGTGAGCTGAGAAAGAAGGAGAGAGAGAGAGAGAGATTGAGGCTTTTTTGCTTGCTAGAGTTTGGTGAGGATGGAGCACTAGAGGAGTGTGTAGAGGAATGGTGCGAATCAGGGTGGGGGGATGGGAGTAGACACTGAGCGAGACAGTGTGTGTGTGTGCATGTGCCAGAGGGAGAAGAGGAAAACGAAGAGGGAAAAAAACGAGACCCTCACTGCATTGCTCTGCTCTTAATACTAAACCATGCTGCACGACCCCTCCCCCTCATTTTCCTACGCTAGACAGCACACAATCACATGCACGCACAAGCACACACACACACACACGCCCAGCTTCTCCTTCTGATCGCAGTGGGTTCTAGTCGTGGTCGGCTACTTTCTGTGTATGACCCAATATTGACTGCATGCTGCCCTCCTCTCCGTCTGTATGCACATGATGTTTGTAGTTATATGTATTTCAAATATTAATCCGTAGAGTTTAGTAGTATTTCAAGATCTACATTTTGCCTAATTGCCTTCCGTTTTTTTTGTCAAGGACCTTCAAGGATTTTGTATTGTACCAGCCATGTGTTTTCCCCTTCATCTCTCTCCCTCTCCTCCCTCCTCCTGGCCACATCCCGCCCCCCGACTTCTATTTTTTGTGGGACGTTTCGATGCAGATAGAAATACAGCTGTTTGTGTGTGTTAATAATATAATGGCTATTAGAAATACCTCCATGAAGTAGCCTACGATTATTTGCAGGCATTTTGTAGCCATGAAGTTACTAACTCGATCTAAAAGAGTAATTGCTTTTATATAAAAATCTCATTTCATTGGAGTGTAATTTTGTTTCTTTTAGTTTTTAGTCAAGCAAGGAAGTGTGACGTAATAACACATGTACATGACAATAGAACAACAAGTAACTGGGTGTCTGGAACACTACGTTCTGCACTCAGGACTCCAAAAACCTGATATGCTGGTTTTCTTGGCCAAAACAAGAAACAGGCCTGAAGGATAATTTATTCTGCAAAAATCTGCATTCTGTTAGTGCTGTTAATTGAATGAAGAAAAGCATAACTGACTGCTGTTTTTTGGGTCCCAGTGTAGACGAAAAAGGAATGTACTATCCTAAAAATGGCAGTATGACTAAGCACAACTCACAGCTTGCTCGTCGATGTTGTTGATTCTAGGCTGTGGTTTGCTGTCTCTGCGGCCATGTCACACGCGATTGAGTCATCAGAATCCCAGTGTCCTCTTTACCAGGGACTAGCAGGGCCCGAATGCATTTGAACTATACTGTAGACCGATTCACCGCTTTCAGAACAAGAGAGTGAATCGAGTCACAGCCTTGTCTGTAATAATGGTTTTATATTATTAGATTGAAAGAACTCATGCAATATGTTAAGTGTCACAAATGGTCATGGCCATAAAACTGTCCCTACTTTCAAACCTTAATTCTTGCTTTTCTTCTCACTGTTCCTTCCCAGTCATGCAGTCTGCAGGAAGCACTTCCTCCCAGCCACCATCGGACACACTCAGTTCGGGTGACAGCTTTCTGTTCAGCGACGACGACTCTGAGGTTTTTCTGTTGGAGGAAGGCGAGGGCCGCTCCAGCCGGAGTGCCTGCAGCTTGGACGGGGGCCTGGAGAGCCCCGGCTCTCAGTGGGCCCAGGACGGCTTTGGAGAGGCCTCAGGGGTCAGCGGGGGTCACAGCAGGTCCGCATCCGACTCATCGTCTTCCATCTCCTTCTCCTCCTCTACGTCCTCCTCAGGGCTGGGCTGGAGCGGCGCAGAGAGCATACAGAGCGAGGGAGGGAAGGAGAAGGAAAAAGCCAAAGGATCGCAAGGAGACACGCTCTTCGCTCAGAAAGTGAGAATTTCTCCCACTGTTTTGCCCTCTAAGCCCCTCATGACATGCACGACTTGCAACACGACTTGCAACTCACTCATAGCTTACCAACAACCAACAGTGTGTAAACTGACACTCAACACACATGAAAAATGTGGGTTTTAGGAAGACGGCTATTCTTATTTTGCAAAAAAGATAGTCCATCCTTTACAATTATGCAATGCTTTTGTCATTTTCTTGCCATTGAACCAGAGAAATGTCAGTGGATACTCCTGTTGATACGTAGAGTAGTTTACAACGGGACTATGTAAATTATGCAAGTCTTCTTTTAATGTACCCAACATAAGCAAAGCAACTATAATCACTCTAAACACTCTTACGAGGGATTCATGGGGTTCAACATTTCAGAATTAACTGCTGTGCTTCTCTCTGTCTTCACTTTCCATCAGTGTTTGGAGCTGCAGGGCTTCGTCAGGCCCCTGTTGGAACTTTTGAACGGACTGAAGAAAGGACGATTTGACAAAGGTAAGAGCAGAACAGGCAGCTGGCGTGTGTGTTGTGTTTGGGGCGCATTGTTGAGTGTGCTTGCTGAAAAGTGTTTAGTATTTTTGTGCCTCTGATACATCTAGATGAGAGCCTGTGTGTGCAGTTTTCATGGGCATTGAACAATGTATTTAAGGTCCATAATTAGTCGTGCAGCTGTGTGCTGTGTCCGTGTGCGTGCGCACGTGTGTGTGTGCGTGTGTGTGTGTGTGAGAGTGTGTGGGCAGACAGGATATCCTCTTTTCTAGCTCTCTGATGTAACAAAACGATTTCAGTGTGTTATTTATCTAAGGGCTCACTTTGTCACGTCTTTCACTTACAGGACACAGCACACTATGTCATTAACTTCTACGTGTGACTTATTTAATAGACCAGTAATTCAGTTGTTATTCTAGAAAATGTTCATCACAATTATGAATCATTGGAATGATGATTCAGCGTGTGGTTTATGTACAGTACAGCATGACATCACAACTATTCTGGCACACACAGAAGTGATTTTCCTCAGATCCCTAACATTACCTGAACATATCTTAGCACACACAAGCCTGAGCCTGAATATGCTTGAACCTATAACTGTAATCTTGGGGGTATTATGGATATAAAAAAAAGCCTGGTCTTTCCAGTTCTCTCGTTCACTTTTTCATTTAGTTTATACTGGACACCATAGGCATTTGTAAAAGTTTGTGGATCTGCCAGTTTGAACGCATTTTTTTTATTTGTGCCCCAGTGGAAATTAACATTGTTACAAGTGCCAAGCATAAAAGCTAACACACGCATATATTCTTTGTACAGTTTTACCATTTTTTTTTTACCAAGATCTGTGTTCCTTTATTGACTTTGTCATATTTTTGTGAAAATGATTGATTGATTTAGCCTGCCCATGTATTACCTACACAAAGCATAAATGTGTTACAGAGACTCTCGTAAAAACTGTAATGTTCAAGTTACATTTCTTTATGTGGCCGCTTTTTATAGACAAGGATTTTAGCAGGACATGCCTTTTCACTCAGTAAGCTACGGCAGCAGTTACGGAACATTTTGGGTTTTTGGGCAGTATGATGTAAGTTCAGAACAGAATGTTTTACTACGCTATCAGTCAAAACAGAGACTGTACCCAGATATGTTCAGACCAGTGTAAACTTCAGCACTTAATCAGTGTTTCAACAGACTGCCAATACACATAGATGAAATGTGCCACTAGAGTTCATTTTTTATGTGTTTATCATCCAGTAAATATTATAAATGTGGTAGTAGCTGCTATGAAACTACTATGGCAGTTATGCATTTACAGGAGTGAGGAAAGAGTTTAAGGCAGGGGCAGCGTGTTCCAGTCGTGGTGGACCAAAGTCCAGCACAGTTTCAAACACACCTTTTAACGGTCAGGCTGCTGTTCTGCTGCGGCAGTTTGCTGTTTTGGCTGAAACGTGAAGTGTCAGCCAGTTATATTCTCGTCTAGGTGATGAATTAAGTCCTTTTAATAAATAATGATACAATTTAGTCAATAGGTTTAGGGACAAAACCCTAATTTAGTGAAGGCAAGTAATTGGATGAACAAAGATCTCATTCCATCGTCTTGTTAAAGTTGTTGCTTGGATACTTTGGTTTCCATGGCTCTGGTGCTAGGAGCAGATTTATTTCCGGTGGCTGTAGTCTTCCCTCCAGCCATTAATCTCTACTAGTTGACGCAGTGCTACTTTAGAACATCTTGTTGCTGAAGGAATGTGCTGTTTGTGGACATGCTCTGTGGTCTGGTGTTGCTCAGTCCAGTATCTGTCATTCACATGCAGCTTCTAAACGATAATAATAACTGCGTGTGCAAAGAATTCTCACGGTTTATCTAGTTTGTTCTGCCTCTGGTCAGATAAGAATGCAGCTTATTCACTTCACAAAACCACAGAATCACTCTGCATTTGAGGCTGTCCTACCATTGTTGATGTGTTTGATTGGCAGGTCTGAGCAGTTTCCAGCAGAGTGTTGCCATGGACCGAATCCAGAGGATTGTGGGAATGCTGCAGAAGCCTCACATTGGGTAAGAGGCATGAATGCAGTATGAAAATGTGAACTGTACAAAACTGCACAGTAAAAATGGGATCCACTTTTTTTGGTCTAAGAGTATAACAGAGTTTTACGAAGTATAAGAGCTTATTGTTTTACTGATTGCTGCAGTATGTTTGCCTCATTTCCTACTCACCTTCTCTTTTGCTTTTTGTGTGCAGGGAGAAGTATCTGCCCACTTTGTTGCAGATAGAAATGATGCTAAAACTCTGGTTCCCTCAAGTGTCCCTTCGCCCTGCAGGGATGACTGCTTCAGCAGACCTATCAGGACAGGGTGTGTCGGGCAGCAGCATGCCCCCACACAAGCACAAAGACCAACTGCACATTCCAGTAAAGGTGAGAACACACACTCACACACACTGTAATAATGTAGTGGTTCCTGTGTTGCATTTTCTCCCTTCCTCTCTTAAGCTCTTTCTCTCTTTTTTGTCACATTCTTTTCTATATTTCTGTATTATTGGCAAATTATTCTCTCTTTCTCTCTCTCTCTGTCCCCTCTTTCTGTTTTTTGTCTTTGTCCTTCTCTTTGGCTGTTTTTGTCTCTCTTTTTCACTTTTAGTGTCCCCTCCATCTCTCTTCCTTCCTACCTCTTCATCTCTCTTTCTCTGACTGTCTATCTGTCTCTCTCACATACACTCTCTTGCTCTCTCTTTTTCTTTGGCTCCTGCCCTCTTATCTCTTTATCATTCTCTGTGTTTCACTTTGCAGAAGCGAAGGCTAAGCTGGTCGGACACAGACTCCTCCCTCACTCCTCCTCCCGTTCCTTACAAGCAGGTCAAAGGCCATGATAAGTCGAGTCAGCGGGAGGACGAGGCAGGCAGCGAGGGGTCATCCGGGAGCAGACCACGATTAGACCAGTCAGAGACGAGAGATGGACACAAGGCGATCTACTGGTCCGAGCCCAGCCTGACGTGGGTGCACGTAGCGCCCATTTTCTCTCCCCCTAAGTCGTGCCCCTCCCATGAAGGAGGAGGTGGGAGCAAACAGGGTGGGCATGGTTATGTTCTGCTCACAGTCCCCCCTCCCACCAGCAGGGGCAGTCCAGCAACCCAGGACAGCTCCGTCTCCTCCACGACACCCTTCTCTTTGTCTGTTGGGTGCCAAAACCAGCCAGCCGATACGGATTCAGCGAGGGGACAGGAGCGGTCTCCCTCAGTCACAGCGCGGCCTTCGAGTCGGGCAGAGCTTCGCCCCTTAGAAACTTCAATGCACTAAAAACAAGCACAACCAACAGAGAGACTTGTCTGAGCAATTGTATGGAGAACCTTGAGGTATTTAGTGTTAAAATGGTTGCTTAAACAGTGTTTCTTTCATTTTTATAAATATCTGGGCAGCTTATAATTGGCAAGTCTGAGGTTTTGTGCTTTTATCACAGAAAAGGATTGAAAAACAGTAGAGGCCCACGGATAACAGCTGCGATGTGACATGCTGATCAAGAATCAGCTACCTATTCCTGTGAGATAAGAAGTAGCCGTGTGTGTTTGTGTGGATGTGTGGGTTTGCGTGTGTCCCTGAATGCATGTGGCCGTGCTTGCAAGTGTGTATGTGTGTGTGCGTGTGTGTGTGTCTGTGTGTGTGTGTGTGTGTCTGTTGGCATGTGTGTATCTAATTGGAAGGAACTTGGAGGCATTGATTTGTCTGGTGCCCCAAAGTAAGGTCAATCAGAACAAGCATGCAATAATGTAATGAGAGGTCGGCATAAGGTCGGTATTTCTCATTTAGTCAACTTTAGAGGGAAGAAGCACACACACACACACAAATAGGGCCAACTTTACCCAGTGCTATGTTGTTCTGCCGCATCGTACCATGGATGCAGGTTAAGATCTTAGATTTACTAAGCCAAATGGGGAAACGGCAGCAGGATATCACAGTGTAAGGCCAACGGCTCCATTTGTGCCACTGAAAATGTAGCAGTGATTATGAACTGACACTTTCATCATTGTGACCGGCGAAACGTTGAAATTAAGAAGTGTTAATGTAGGGGTCAGTTGCAATGACCACTAACAGAAAGATCACAGAGTCTTACTACTAAGATGCCTGTTTACCAATTCGTCCTCTGTTTAAAGAATCTATTTACAGTGTTTCAGAGGTGAATGATGTGACATATTTAAGTTTCAGCAAACAGTTGCAGGACTAGAACTTCTAAACGGAATAAAGACTAGGATAGCAATCTGTCTTGTAAGCCTAGATAAAACAAAGAAACTTGAATGATTTGGTTTACTGCACTTAAGAAGCATAATTAGATGAACTGAAATGGACAAAATCTATACATTTTTGTTTTTGTAACTCATCTTAGTGGCTTCACAGAGTCTGCCTATTTATGATTGAGCGCATAGTTCCAGACAAATGAAATCGCACCCTCCTGGACTTCCCCCTACACTCAATCTTTGGGAAGCGTTCAGAATGGCGGGAAAGAAAGGGAGCAGAATTTACAGCACTTTATCTGAACTGGAACAGAACCATGTAGCAAAAAGCCAGGTGTGGGAAAACATGCTGAAAGTGTGCTGTTTAACTGGAGATGTGGTTACAATCAACAGTAGTTTAACTAAGTATAACTGTTAGCTTCTGCATCGTTGTAATTGAGTCAATTTGCTAAGATCAGTTAAAACTAGCCCTCCAAACTAGGCTTATTATTCAGTTACTAATCTTAGAACGTATTGTTCTATGATTAATTAATCAATAAATACTGTTGAACTAATCTGTAAAGGATCTAATAGTGAGCGGCATGTACGTGAGAGTATTAATGCGATTGCAACCACAAGCAGAATATGTTTGCGAATCAATATTTCGGCCTCTCACGGTGATCTTGCGCTAAGCTGTGTTCATTGCACTTGACCCAGAAGGGTTTGTAACGGCATTATAAAGCCTATCTCAGCATCTGATACAATCAAAACCCTTTCAACCAAATGAGACTAGTTGCGCTCACAGTGATTTACGAAGTGAGTGATACGACCATTCTGGAAAGAAGCTTGTGTGAGCACCGCTGGGTGTGGGGAAACTCCCCTGCCAGTATTGTACTAATGATGTCAATATGGCTAAAAGAATAGACCTTCAAGCACTGAATAAATGAAGTGGCGGGGTTGACCATTCAGAGACACAATGGGGGGAAAAAAAGAAGATGCACAGAATGGATCAATAGTCAGAAAAGGGAGGACAGAATGTACAGTGTCTGAATGAAAGCAAAGAGCCATGGGGCGAGGGGCAAGGGTCATCTGTCAGGGTTTCAGGGGCTGCGGTGACGGTCACCCATGGTATAAACATCAACCCTTATATGCCCCGCCCCTAGATTCCAGTCTTTATTTATTCATATGTTGATTTATGCATTTATTTATGTTTGTTTGGTTATTTATTCATATGGCAGCTGACAGAATGGGCGCTTATTCTACAGCTTGCTTTGTAGAGGCTGAAGTTTCTATGAGATTAATATCTGCATTAATCGAAACACGAAGGAAACGGTTGATTGGGGAAAATTTAAAAAAAAAAAAACAAAACCTGTGCCTTTTCACCAAATAGGATGTGCAAAAATACTACATTTTGATTGTGAATTTCTATGGAAGGGTACAGAATATAACGTACTCAAACAAATGAATCTGCAGCTACTCACATGCATACATCGACCATCTGCTTTATTAGAAGCTCCTGCCTTGTATTTATTCTGACTGGCCACTTTATGAGCTCCACCTATTATAGATATGTTATAGGGACACAGTTAAACACTTTAGCCCATCTGTTGTCAAGCACGGTGTCCCTGATAATGGCATTGTAGTGTGTGTGGTGCTGGCACTCAAGTAGCTTGATGATGGTCCATCTCCCAAAAATGTCCCATCAAATGAATCTGACCGCTGATGGAAACACATCACAGGTCACACGTCAACAGATGAGCTACAGTCCCTAACTGTGCACCTGAGAGGTGGAGCTCCAAGGAAGGATTTCTAATAAACTGATGACTGAAGAGTGTGAAAAAAACCCATTGTGTTTATAATGCACAAGCAGCCATAGCAACAGAGCCAGTGGCCGAGGTTTAGACCCGTCACTGAGCCTCTTACACTCCGAGGATGCACGAAACGTGGCAGTCATTTTCCAACCAACACGTACAGGATGTGAAGTGATACCCCTCTCACTTCTATCGGAGCGCTGAGGCTGATGGTGAACACATTTCAGCATCTGTCGCAGTCAATTCCCACTTTAAACATCCATCAGTGTCTGAAAACTTGAAACTGATTTAATACAAAAAGGGACAAAAATCAAACTGCACCTACTTCATGTGCTGCTAAAGTGTTTCTAAAAGAGATTTTTACCAGTTTCTTGATACAATCACTCTGCTCTGTGCGCAGTTTCATGATTCTAAACTCAAACCACACTTCCTGCCGTGGTAATGCATTCTTTTTTCTATTTTCTAACGTGCAAATTCACTTTTCTCAGTTTTTGTTTGTTTGTTTGTGTTTTTGTTTATTTTTAAACGTAACATTTTTTTGTACATATTGATTGCACTTATTATTTTGGTTCTAAGTTTTCATGTTTTATAGCTGTACAAATCAATACGGCTGGTCATGAATGATCATGATGAAACAAATGACCTTGTTTCTTGAGCCTTTTTTTGTATGACAGTAGAGCCCCGTCCTCCTTCGCTGAAGACCTCTCCTCCTCCCCTCTATCTATTCTCACCCTCGTCCTTCCTTCGTCCCGCTCACGTTATCGTCCTGCTCTCAGTCTTTCTCCCCCACCCCGATACCCCCACCCCCGCTCTGTAGCTTTATTGTTCTTTCTACTTTTTCAACATGGAGAAATGGAAATCTTTTAATAAACACATTTTGGAAATAACATTTCTGTGTGAATTACTATGCTTTTGGTGCTGAGTGCTTTTTAGCTGTCCGCCAGGTGTTCTATGACCTCTGGCAAGTCTGTAAATGTAGGACTGTTTGTGTGTTTGTTTTCATTCAGAGCAACAAAATGGTCCTCACGTTTTTAAAGTGCTTTTTTGCAAAAGCTACGCTTCGTTGTTAAAAAAACGAACAGGGCAAAGCCATTTCTGTTTTGTTAGGCCTACAGCCAGAGTACACTGATGGGACAAACACAGAGGTTAAGTTGGTGTATCGTACATGTAGATTGGACTGAGGAGTGTTTAACTGTGTTATATACGGCATAAAACTTTCACTTTAAAAAAGTGAAATAAAAATGTTTTTTCATGATATGCAGTATTTACCGATTTGTATTGTTAAGTATAAGCAATTATCATGATACTTAAAGCAACGAATTCCCAACAGCTGCGGACATAATTGCGGCCAGCTTAAATAACTGCAGTCAGCTCAAATAATTATGTTCTGGTTATTATGTAATGGGGGCTTACTTACACTAATGAGTCATAACATTGAAACCACCTGCCTAATATTGTGTAGGCCCACATTGTGCCTCCAGAACTGCTCTGACCCATCAAGGTATAACAGGGCTTTGACCACAAGACCTTTGAAGGTGTTCTGTGGTATCTGGCAGATCCTCTGGCTTGTATAATCCTGGTCATGGAGATCCATAGTTTAGCTCCAACCCTAACCTGATCTAGGTATGGTGAATCTGAACTCTCCTGGCTCAAGGACTGGGCACTCTTACTATTAATTCTGTGGATCAGACTAGCTTGTCGCAAACCATTCGTGTGGCACGGAGCATTGTCCTGCTGAACGAGGCCACTGACATGAGGGAAATTCATCTGCGACAACATTAAGGTAGGCGGTGCCCAAGGTCTCCCTGCAACACATCTCTGCAGGCTTGCCTTCTTCCTGTAGTACATTCTTGTCCCATCTTTTCCCCACAGCCACCCAGCTGTCCAAATGATGTTAAAGAAAACATCGTCAGACCAGTCCAGCCTCTTCCATGCTCCAGATGTTTAGGGGATTTCAGAGTTGAACAGGGGTTAGCATGGGCACTCTGACCGGTCTGTGGCTTCACAACCTCATTCACAGCGGTGATGCATTGTCTGTTCCCACACCATTCAACCAGCACAAACTGTTTATCCTCCAGTTTGCCAGTCGTTCATCCTTGGATTATCAGTTTACCAGTTGACCTTCCATTATGGAAATGCTCTGACTCAAGTCTTCTAGCCGTCACTTTTGGTCCTTGTCAAGGTCACTCAGAATCTTAATCTTGATCCTTTTCCTGCTCCCAAAACATTACATTAAGGAACTAACTGTTCACTTGCTGCCTCATGTAGCCCACCCTGTATTGGTGCCAGGGTAATAAGATAATTATTATCATTGACTTCCGCTGTCAGTGGGTTTGGTGACGTGGCTGATCAGTGTATATTTGTTTATGTCAAGATTTTTTTCATTTGTTTTTTATTCATTTGATCTGACAGTGACGCAATGTATAACCACACGTCCTCATAATGTAAAAAACATGAGTTGTTGATACAAACAGGTTTGCATGCGTGCAGTATGTGTGTGTTTCTCTCCCAGTACCAGAGGAGAATTCCGCTCAGGCAGATGTGTCACGGCAGGGGGTGCAGAATTAAGGTCTTCACATTTTGGAAAAGGGGAAAAGGGGGAAGAGAGTAAGGGGGAGAGACAGAGAGAGAGAGAGGAGAGAGAAAGGTTGGGGGGGTGGGTGCCGTAATACGTAGCCTTCAGTCCCTTAATCTGTTTTGAATTGAGTGGGACTTAGCAACGTCCCAGCTGGTTAGCACATCCTCTGTGGCTGTTGGCTGTGTGTGTATATATACTGAGCTCAGTGCATGCGTGTGTGTGTGTGTGTGTGTGTGTGTGTGTGTGTGTAATGAGCTGTTTTCAGATATTCATGTGTTATGCCTTTGGGATGCTCAAGTTCAGGCATGAGGTGGTCAGAAGCATCAACATGCTGCAGTCTTGGCCTTGGTTTACTCAGTGTGGACTGGGATTTCTCCACAAAACCACTGGTGGAGACCACAGCCACCATCTGTTTTTGTTATGAATGTTGCAATATTTGTGCATGTCGAAAGCAAATAAACACAACTCACAGTTTTTCCATTTCCCCTCTGCACTCTCGCATCAAGCCATGTCAAGTTGTCAGGTCATCACAAATAGACGTGCTGATGCGGTTTCTGACACTGTATGCCACACCGCTGTCTATAAAAGTTGGAGGCAAATTGTGTTAATTGGATTTTTAAAGTTTTTTTCGCCTGAGCAAAACATGCTCAACTGTTGCTATAACCTTCTCTGTAGCCATGGTAACAAAGCCAGGGACCACTTTTATTAATAACCACCATCACCAGTTCGCCCATCACGCAACCAGCTCCAGGTGCTTTTAGTGACAGTCTCTGAGTGGGTCTACACTTCAGCAGCACACACACGCTCACAGCCGTACCCAGTACCAAAAACATCTGAGACAATGATGAAGAAGACAGATCCAATCCACAACATGAAAATTATGGTTCTAAGTTTAGAACCATAGATTTTTTTTCAACAATGATTTTTTATTTTTATTTCTACAACTATGATGCAGCATGGTCCTATTCATTCAGTACCTCTTTTCAATACGAGCACCTGTGTGTGTGTGTTTGTGTGTGTGTGTGTGTGTTTGTGTGTGGGTTGTAGTGGTAAATTCCCAAAACTGGGTAAAAGAGATCAAAGATTGCTGACTGAACAACCCATCCCCCATGAAGTATTTAGTGAAACTCACTCACACACACACACACACACACATATGCACCGTGCCCTTTGACACAGTGAATGGACTGTGTTTGTACTTATTTCAGTGCATTGCTGCAGTGTGGACTAGGTTATTGGACACACACATACACCCACACACTAACACCCACACACTAACACGCACGCAGAAATACACACACAAATACAGGGCGGCCCCTCCCCCCTTGTCTCCATGCAGTTTCAGGCAGAGAGCAGCCCGTGGGCCCCCATCCTTCTGCTTCTCTCTCTCTCTCTCCATCCTTCAGCAGCACTCTCTCTCCTCTAGTAGGGATAGAAACCAGGGGCAGCTGAGAAGGGAGGGGGGAGAAGAGAGAGAGAGTGTGTGTGTGTGTGTGTGTGTGTGTGTGTGTGTGTGTGTGTGTGTGTTTCTGTGTGTAGGACATAGAGGGGAATCAAGGTGATCTCATGTTGTTTTTGCTTGTAGGATGTTGTGGTTAATTGTGGCTCTAAATATATTTGCATCAAATGAGTGTAGATGCTGTGTGACATCAAATTCAGAACAGTGCTGCTGAATTCAGTGTTACGGTTACTGTTTATTTGAAGTGTGGACATGCCTGATGTAATGTTTTGGTTGTGAGTGTGTGTGTGTGTGTGTGTGTGTGTGTGTGTGTGTGTGTGTGTGTGTGTGTGTGTGTGTGTGTGTGT
>JBBPDC010000007.1:22391227-22411811 GCA_037974485.1 Hemigrammopetersius urotaenia | reverse complement strand
AAACTATACAACGCCAACACTCATGACATGGTTGAAGGGTGTTTCGTCCGTTTTTATTTTATTTTTGAAATATTCATATTTATATTCATATCCATTATAAATGCCGATACCGGTAGTTTGGAAAATGACTAATATCGGCCGATAATATCGGCCGGGCTCTAGTGTTAATCTCTTAGTCTGTTTTTAAATCAGTTTGTGCCAGCAGTTATATGCAGTCTGTAATCAACCTCATGAACCATTATTTATGTCAGAATTTTGAGAGAAACAATTATTGTAAACTGTAGCATATATTTGCTCTGTTTCAGTTTGACAGGGTGTTTTTTCACTGCACAAAAACAAGAACTGACCCAAAATAGAACCAATAGAACTCACTATTTTAGCACTAGTGTCAAAAGTCTAGGGCAATTTATGTTTTTTGCTTGTTTGCTTAACTTATTGGCTGCCATTAAAGGCTTTTCTGCATACTCAAAAGCACAAAAATATTGACATTTATACAGACTTGGGTGTTGTTAGGCAATCAATAAATTGTCCTAAGTGGCTTACCTTACTGAAGTCCTAATGGGGTAACTCAATAATGGTAAAAATAGACATACCATCTTCTTTACTTTCTCGTGTACTTACTTGTGTAATGTGTAATAGTATTTTATCTGACCTTATCTCAACTCAGCAGAGTAAAGATTTTGCTTTTGAATTTGTTGTAGGTTTCAGCTCCAAGTGTTCCTAAAGCAAAAAAGGAACACACTCAAATACCATTAGGTCCTGTTGATACTACTTTTGAACAGGTAACAAAACCATATAACCAAATCCGTCTGTACTGAATCAATGGCCAATGACAAAAAGCGCCCAAAAGACAGTTTCTAAACATGATTAATATTTCATATAGATATGTCAAATTATGTCACATTTCTGAGCATATATTCATAGTTTTTGATAGTATTGGACTGGTTTTCTGTTTACATTTTTTAAATATAATATCTTGAGGTAATGTGCAGTTACATTTTTGCAAGATCGGCCACACATAATTCTACACGCTCTTTGTTTCAGGCTGATATAAAAGGTCCATCAGTATCAAATGTAAACACAAGCTCTTTGTCAGACGTCAAAGGTGGTGAACAACCAGCTCCAGAATCAACAGATCCTGCAGAGCCTAATCCTACAGAGGATGCAGTAGTAACTCCAGCTATCAGCTCCTTACCTGGCCCTGTCCTAAAGTCAGACTTTTTAAACACAAAGGTGCCATTAGTCCAAAACAACTGTTTGTCAGAGAGCCAAGACATGGAAGTAGAAGAAGGCTGTGACGTGAAAGAAAGCACTGAAGACCTAATCTGTACAGCTGCAACACAAGGTGTGGAGAGTGCACAGGAAAGAGATTGTGTTACAATAAACCCAGCCAGAATCACAGCGCAGCTGAACACTGTTGAAGACCATATCAGCATCCAGTCCCAGTGTGCTGGCAGTGAAGCCGTTAGTAAAACATCTGATCCTGATCATACTGGCCCCAAGGTCTTAGATACAGATATGTCTGTTGAATGTTCTGAAGCTAAAGCAGAAGTAACTGAAGATACTTCTGAGATTCCTCTGAATACAGAAACGCACTCTGAGACAGAGTCAGAAATTACAGTCAAGGAAATTCAGAGCAGCAAGGCTTCAGATGGCACCACTGAAGAAAGACATTCAAAGACCATTGAAGGACAACAACACGATTCCTCTAGTACCAAGATCAATGGTGTGTCTTCTGTGGAGTCCTCAAAACATGAGGAGTTATCAGATGAGGAAGAGTTCTTCAATCTGAAGAGAAAAGTCCGAGGGATTTCCTCAAAACCAGATCAGAGTTATTCTGAGGATCTGAACAGTGTTACTGTAAACATGCCACAGTCAGTTGGAAAACAAGTATTTGAAGATCAATTTCAGAAAACAAATTCTGGAACTCAAGAAGGCGGCCATGGTGAATTCGGCAAAACTTTACCTAATCCTGAGAATGAGAAGGATGGTACCAGCTTGCAGGAATCCATTACAGATCATGCTTGCAAGCCCACAGTGCTCAAAGACAGCGCAGTGATCGATGGTCCGCTAGAAACGGCGCCGACACAGAAGCATGAAGATGAATCACTGAATCTTTCTGCAAATTCCTTGCAAATCATTGATACACATGACCAGAATGAAGAGCTGTCTGAAGCTCTTGATCTCACTATGGAAAAAACTGTTCTCACTGATCAGAAAGAGTGCAACACAAAAGCAGAAGACTTGAACATCAACCCTCAGGATGTTTGTGCCCCAACTTCAGTTGTACAAATACTGTCCGATGTGGATAAAGGAAAGAAGCTATCGCCTCTTACAGCTTTTGCTTCCAGAGATGCACCTGCTTCAACTCCATCTCCAGAGTTCATTGGAAGAGTTCGTACGGAGATGGGTCCGCCGCTGCCTCCAGCTGTTATGCCGTTGACTGCAACTCCTCCCAAATTTGGAAATCAGCATACCCCAGTTAGGCCCAAAGTACAGTTGTCTGCCTGGTTACCACCAGATGTACCGCTTTCTCCTAAGCAGCAACCCGTCGTGTCTTCTCTTGAAGGTCTTCAAGATGAAGCGAAGCAGTCTCCTTGCCTGACTACGCCTTCTCCATCTTGTGGAGTTCCGTCTTCTCCATTGCAGTTTGGATCTGCAACTCCAAAGCACGCAGTTCCTGTTCCAGGACGACTGCCTTCGTCAGCTTTAAATTCCTCGTCTCCCAGTGCCTCGCAGGAGAACTCTATGCAGATGCTAGACAGCATGTATCCAGATCTCTCAGCCCAAGCACGGACTCTGAACATCCTGAGGGGGAATGTCAACCTTGCTAGGACAGGCAGCGAGAACGGGGCCTCGCCTCCTTCCGTTAATCAGATCTCAGGGAACAAAACTATCAACTCCTCTTCCACGGCGTTCACCAAGACAGAGCAGAAAGCCAAAAGGACAGGAGTGAACATGCTGCTGCCGAAAAGTGCCAAGAAACTCAGGCTTGATGCCTGTTCGCCTGTTCCTGTTAATACTACCTCTTCCATTGCAATTAACAATGACCGGCCAACCAGTGTCACAGAATCGGCCGAACCCCTTTCCTCCAGCAGTAATCAGGAACAGAACGCAGAAAGCAAAACTGAGTCGAAAAGAGATGATAAGGAATTCCAAATCTCTGATGCCTTAGAAAAACTTCAGATGATGTGTTTTGATGTATTGCCTGTCATCAAGAGCCATGTGTTTCTTGGAAGAATATCGGAGGTTCCTGTTCTAAGAGATGAAGAAAAGTCTGTCATTTCTGATTTCTGCTCAAGCCAAGTACGTTTTTGCTTATCTCTTTTTAGGCATCTATGGCAAACGTGAGATCACTTGATCTTCATGGTCTGTTAGTGTTTAAATTTAGCTCTTTAATAATGCAAGTGTTAGCAAAAAACCTTCCTAGCTACTTTAAAAATACAAGATTGATGTAGTATGCATACACTGTTAAAGCATAGAAATGTCCTTGTTAATGTGAAGTAACCTGCAAAAATGGCCCATTTAGAATTTTTTGTGATGTCACAAAAATCAGCTCATTCGTATACCCTTACGTATATCCCTTACAGTCCCGTACACCCCTTTCAGTCTGGACTGCCTTTTTGAATGAGCCTCAATACACTGCAACCAATCAGAATTGTGCTTATTTGCATATATTAAAGGAATAATGATAAGTCTGAAAGATAAAGAGAGGCTGGAAATTGGCAATACATAAAACCACACAGATATGATGCACAGATATAAAATGCTGGTTGTGGGCCCATTAAATCACACTTTCCTCTCACCCCATGCCATTTATTTCCAGGGCTAGGCTTAAGCAGTGTCTTATGACAACATCTATTCACCAGTGCAGGTTATGTTTACACGTTTGACAGATCCAAAGCAACTCATTAATCATGTTTTATATAGTGCTAGGACTCTTACCCAATGTAGTGTAATGTTTGCATGGACAGGGAATTGAACCCCAGTCTCCTGCATGGAGGACCACATTGACCACTATGCTACACTATTTCCTGTGTGTTTATTGCACATTTACTGATATACGCACATTCTCTTCTATCTTTATCAGTGCTCAGCAGAAGAATTCATGTTGGCTGTTTTAAACCAAATGAAAACAAAGAGAGCAGTTTTGAAACAGGAATTCTTGCAGTCCATTTGTAGAGTCTATACGGGCTTGTGTCGTCAAAAAGGAGATCTTCAGACAGCCCACGCCTTTGCTTACAGCATTCTGAAAGAGAGTGAGTTTGTACCTTCCTAGGCACAACTGAGCATTTTCATTTCTTTTTTTGTAATATGGTTACAGTGTTGCATTGTGTCCCACACATACAGACTTCCCTGAAGCTCCAAAGCTGATTTTATTCATGGTGACCACATGGCCAAGAGTCCTCTCCTGTGAGAACTCTTTGTGCAAAGCCATTCAAACAGTGTGCAAGCTGAAAGCAGAGGGAGAGATTTTAGACTATCTTACAGCATATCTGCACTGGGACAAGGTAAGCTTTTTTAATAACTTGCAGCATTTGTTTCTCTTTGTTTATTTCTGACTACTGCCTGAATTAAATCTGGTGCTTGATGACACTGTAGACTCTGTCACACTGTAACACTGAATTAGGTCATACTTGGCTCAAGTGTTTTAACCAAATGCGGATTATGGACGTACATTTGCTTTGTCAATATTTGCCTTTGAAGATTTTTTTTGATGGCTAAGCATGGACTGTTTTTTTTTTTTTTAATACAACAATTACGTTAGGTTTTTTAAATCCCTTTAAACCTGTCCAATCCAGCTTTTGTCAGGATACTTGTAGAAACTACAAGTGCCTTTGTCTGTAGTTTTCTTATTACTTATACTATTGTTTGAAATTTGCAGAGAGTACTCATACTCCTGTAATAATATATACACTGATCAGCCATGGCATTTAAACCACCTGCATAAAATTTCGTCTCCTTATGCTGATAAAGAGTTCTGACCCATTGAGCAAGACCTCCGAAGGTGTGCTGTGGTGTCTGGCACTAGCTGATATTTTAGGTCCAGTTAGTTGGATTGGACTACTTTTTCCCAGCACATCCCACAGATGCTCGATCAGAATAACACCTTGAACTCTGGCATGTTCCTTAAACTACTCCTGAATAAATTTGGTGGTATGGCAGGGGACATTATTCTACTGAAAGAAGTCATTGTCATTAGAAAATACAGTTCCCTGAAAGGCAGCACTTGGTCTGCAGCAGCGTTTAGCAGTGTAGGTGGCACATGTCAAAGTAACAACCAGGATCCAAGGTTGCAGAGAGCATTAGTCTGCTCTGCTGGCTTGCCTTCTTCCCATAGTGCATTCCGGTGCCATCTCGTACCCAGATAAGTAATGTACTCTCCATAGTCCAGTTCTGATGCTCACCTGTTAATTTGTTTGTGAACTGGTCTGCAGCTATTCAGCTGATAGCAATGCACAGTGTTCTGACAGCTTTCTGATTATACCAGCATGAACGTTTTTCAGCAAGTTACAGTAGCTCTTCTGTGGGATCTCACAGGCTAGTCTTTGCCTTCCTTGTGCCTCAGGGTGACAATGGCCCTGTGGCTGGTTCACTAGTGATCCTTCCTTGGACCACTGCATACCAGGAACAGCCCAGAAGACCTGCCTTTAAGTGACTGATCCAGCCTTCTGGTTATCACAGTATGACTCTTGTCAAAGTCACTTGGATCCTTACTCTTAGCTATTTTTAATAAGATAAAATAAGAGAGAACTTTATTTATCCGAGGAAAATTATTTTGTAATAAACGTGCTCAGTGCAACAAGAGGAATAAAGATGAGACGAAGTTAGGGGGAACATTTTGGAAAATAAAAAACAGTAGCAATAGTGCAAACAAAATGACTATAACAAATATAATAAAATAATTAGTGCAAGTGGTTATGAAAAGTAACTTCGTGTTTGTAGGTGAATGAGAACTTCACCTACACCTGAAAAAAATCACCTACAGAACGAGGAAGGGTTATACAGTCTCAGGTAGAAAGGATTTCCTGTGGCGTTTAGTTCTGTATTTAGGGGCAATGAGTCTTTTACTGCGTCTTTTGTGCTCTGATGGCCCATCAAGGATGTGTGTATGGGGTGTGAGGGGAGTTGTCCATGACGCTGATAAGCTTTTTCAGCATTCTCTTTTCATACACCTCTTCCAGGTTCTCCAGTCTTACACTCAGGACCAAACCAGCCTTATTAATGAACTTGTTCAGACTGTTAGCATCAGCTGCCTTCACCCCACTGTGCCAGCACACACCATGCTCTCTACTGCAGTGATAGAACTTGGTCAACATTGTCCTACAGATATTGAAAGACCTGAGCCTCCTTAGTAGGTAAAGTCGGCTCTGCCCTTTCTTGAAGACAACATCTGTGTTCTCGAACCTGTCCAGTTTACTGTCAGAGTGTACTGTCAATGAGGACTGTCCAGGTACTGATAGTCCTCAACCGTCCTTCTGGTGGTGACAGGGGTGGGAGGAGGAGCCTGCTTCCTAAAGTCCACAACCACTTTCAAGGAAGTGAAAGTGACCATTTGTCATACGTGAACACACCACTGCACACAGTGTGAACAGCACGAAATACTTCCTCTGCATTTAACCCATTCACCAAGTGAAGCAGGGGGCAGCCAGGAACACGGCGCCCGGGGAGCAGTGCACAGGGACGGTACCTTGCTCAGGGTACCTCAGCAGTGCCTAGCGATCTTGGGGATTGAACCCGGACTTTCTGGTCGCAGGGCGAATGCCTTAACCACTAGGCTACCAGCTTTCTTTGTCTTTGTGTTTAGCTGTAAATGGTTCAGCACGTAGCAATCAACAAAGCTGTACACCACACTCCTGTATTCATCCTCCTGTCCATCCGTGATACAGGCCACAATGTAGAGTCATCAGAGAATTTCTGCAGGTGACATGACTGAGATCTGTACCTAAAGTCACGTGTGGAGGGTTAAGAGGAAGGGTGATTGGACAGTCCCCTGCAGCGCCCCCCCTGTGCTGCTCAGGATGCTATCTGAGTAGCAGCTCTTCAGCTGGACATGCTGTGGTCGAATGGTTAGATAATAAGTAATCCAAGTTACCAGTGGGGCGTCCATCTGCATTTCCGTGAGCTTATTCCCCAGTAGTGATGGTCCCATTGTGTTAAAAGCACTGGAGTAAAGTAAAACACATGCTAACCTTCATGCTGAAACGGGGCCGGTCTGCAAACTGTAGGGGGTCCAGCCAAAACTCCACCAGCAGACGCTGATGTTTTAGGATCATTTTCTCCAGCTTGTTCATGATGTGGGAGTATATTGGGGACAGGAACCAGGCAGGATGTCTTCCAGAGAGATGAGATCCTCTGCAGTTTCAGACTCGTGTTGAAGATCAGATGAAAAACTCCAGACAGCTGGGCAGCACAGCACCTGTGGGCCCTGGGACTGATGCCATCAGGACCTGCAGCTTTACTGGGATGGAGTCTATACAGTTCCCTTTTGATGTCATCTGCTGAGAGGGACAGAAGGAGACAGGCTGTTGGGGCAGGAGAGGGGGGAGGAGAATGGAGGAGGTGAGGAACTGAGTGTGGGGATAGGAGAAGTAGGGCAGTTGAACCTTTTGAAGTGCAGATTTAGGTTGTTTGCACATTCCACACCTTTCTTTTGTTTCAAGCAAGTAACGGCTCTCATTCCATTCCTGGTGTTGTTTTTTGGAATTTGCCATTCCAGCTTCCTCCTGTAGAAGTCTTTTTCCTCTGCAATCTTATATTGAAGCTTCCGCTGTACCAGTCTCAATTGGTGTCATCATTTCTGAAACCTCTCATCTTCTTGTTCAGTGTGGCTTTGATGTCTTTGGTTGCCCGGGTTTTTTTGATTGGGAAGCAACAGTTTTTGGGAACAGCGGTGGCCACACAGAAGTAAATATAATCTGTACTGCAGCCTATCAGATCGTCTATATTGTCCCCATGGAAACTGCAGAGAACATCCCAGTCCGTTGCCTCAACGCATCTCCTCAGAGTCTCCTCTGTCTGCCTTGTCCACCTCGTAACCGTCTTCATGACTGCAGGTTGTCTCTGGACAGCAGGTTTGTAAAGGGACTGGAGACAAGGTTGTGGTCAGCCCTGCCCAGGGGAGGGAGAGAGATGGTCTCATTGGCATAGAACAGGTCCAGACTTTTATTGTCCCTGGTATAGTAATCGACGTATTGCTTGAATGTTTGTAGAACAGGGGAGAGGTTTGTGTGATTGCAGCTAGGTTCATAAAAATAAATAAGAGGAAACAGAAAGAAAGAAGAAAAGTAAGGTAAAATGCAGAGAGCATGCTAGACAGGCTGCTGTCCATGATGGCTCAAGAAGTCTATGGTGTATTTTTCCTGCTTTCAACACATCAGCTGACTGTTCACATGCAAAGTAATATATCCCACCCCTTGACAGGAGCCATTGTAATAAAATAATCAGTGTGATTTACTTCAGCTGTCAATGGTTTTACTCATGGCTGATTGGTGTATAGGAAGGACTGCCCTATTCCTCTCTTTGGTTGGGCCTGATGATATTTACTCACTCCCCCACTCTTAGCAGTTAGCAGTCTTCTCCAAGAGCACTGAGATGGCAGATGACTGCAATAGCAGCATTTCATAGCCTTCAGAGTTTTAGATTGTCTGACCTAATTAGCACTGGACTTAAGTTGAAGCAAATTTGCTAAGAGATCTTAAGTGATATAGAGATTTTCTGCTAGACTCCTCCAGGTGACATCCACAAAATGATCAGCAGCACTCTGAAAGCACTCCTAGAAAGTAGTGCTCTGAAGTTCCAGAAACATGATCGCCATGGTGATGACCTCTGCCCCACTGCCTGGGAGTACATCTTTACCTTGGATCTGTTGTGTGCACATCTGGGATGGAAATGGACTCATGACAATATAATCGGGTACTGCATGCAGGATTTCACCTGTGATCTTGTTCAGTCTTTTGGTTTTATCGGTCCGAGATATTTTTCATATTCATTTTTCTGTTTATTCAATTTGTCAGGAAAGAGCTTTGGCCAGTCATGAACGCTTGGGTGTCGCAGCCAAGACTTCAGCAAACCCCGGTCCAAGATGTTTGGGTGGCAGCAGTTCTGCGACTAATTGGTAAGTGCAGTTTTGCTGGGGTTCTTATTTTACTTTATAAAAAAGTCAATTTTCTGTTTTGTTTGTTCATTTTCACTGCTATGTGTTTTATGCTCTCTATGAACAGGGAGACTTGGCCAGCTGGGTATTAAGGAGAAGCTATGCAAGTCTGTTGAAAACGTTGCAAAAGCAATAAACCTCTTTGGTAAACACGGAATACAAGAAGGTATGAACTGAATTCTTGCTTATCATGAATTTATGAAATTATACTGCTTGTGCACACTGAATGAGTAGAAGTAACATGGGAGGACCCAAAAAAAGTGAAATTCTTCTCAGTTTTGCATCATATTTCTAAAGGTGATTTCACCAATACTTCTTTTTAAGTGAACCTAAATAGGTACCATTTGCCCAAGGCAGTGCTGTTTGTTCACAGTGTAGTCTTTATATGGACTCTGTTCTCTTTCTGATCCTCTTAGCAATGGAAAGATCTCAGACCTCATGCTCGCTCATCTCCTTTAGAACTCAGAGGCCACCTGGATAAGGCCGAATTATGGGTGGTGTGATACCTGTGGTGAATACATGTAGTTTGTGCGGGAAGATCAAGGCTGTGTGTTTTTGGTCACACAAAGTGAACCACGCAAACTATTGAGGCCATCTTGTGAAGTGGTCTCAGTTTGATTAATTTTTGGGACCATTTAGTGAGGCCTGGGTTTGTTTGATGAACACAAAAGGACTAGAAAAGAGAACTTTGATGGTATTTCCAGCTAGTTCTCTGTCAGGTTCATTTTCACAGTGAGTTTGGTTCATTTAAAAAGAACTACATGTGAAAACAGTGAAACGCAAACATTTTTTTAAAACTTTGTCTTGTTTGTAGGTGTACCATGGGAGGTGCAGTTATCTGCTATCTACACGATTTATGATTTAGCAGCCATCAACCCAAAAGATGCCCTGGAGGCCATGGCATCATGGCGGGGAGAAACCACCCAACCAGTTCCCTCAAGTGTTACCAGCTGTATCACGCAGATTGGCTGTCTGTGCCGTCAAATTAGACCATAACACACATGTGTAACACTACCTGAGTTTTTGTTTGTTTACATTTGCACATTCTTTGTTTTGCCGCATATTTGGATAATGTATCTCTATGATCGAAGCGGTATTGTTTCTAGTTTGTTCTCTTGTAAATTGTTGTACATTTTGTATGTAGGTGTAAAACTATTGTGAAGGGTAATATTAAAACCTGTTTCTCTACATTTTTATAAAGGCTCTGGGTAAGATGATTCAAAAATATTAGTGCAGACTGGACTGGAGATGATGACCAACACACACCCTAATCTCCATAGATGCACACTTTAAGTTGGTGAGAAATAACATAAGCAATTCGGAGAATAGAGTGCAAAAAAATGACGATTTGACAAACTGTATGAACAGATTTGGTACCCTTTTACTGACTTTGAGCAGCCCCTGTAATGTGGGATTATTTTGCTTGGCTACTACTGAAATCAACAGAAAGCTCTTTACTTCCTATATCTAAAACCTTAACAGTGGAATGAGTAAAGCTAAAGAGCTCAGTGCCTCAGCAAGGCACTGTCAGGAGTAAAGTCAGAGCTGAAAACCTACCCTGCTACAGCTGTCCTGGTCAAATGTTATTGTGAAGAGGGAAAGGGTAGGAGCAAAAATAGGTAAGTTGCACAGTCTTGATTGCAAAAGTGCATAAAAATGTCTGTTATTTGCACCAACTATAAACTGTCTTCGGGAAGCAATGTCCACTCAAGAACTGTTCTTTGGGAGTTAGGTTTCTGCAGCCGAGCTGCACAATATCAGCTGTGTTGGAGAGGTGTAAACCTGTGAGTGAACTATAGTGGAAACCTTCTTGAATGATGAATCCCACTTTGCCACCTGACAGTCCAAACGACACCTGGCACTACAAACCAGAATGCATAGTTGCATAATATCTGTAAATTTGGTGGAGGAAGAATAATGGTTAAGCTGTTTTTGGTGGTTTAGGCTGTCCAGTGAAATTCAATATTAATAAATTTTATTTATAGTGTGCTTTTCATCTCAAGATCTCAGAGGGCTAAAATATTAAGGCTATAGCAACAGTTTGGGTAAGATCCTTGTGGTGGGCATTAGTGATGAGATTCAATATTAAAATGACACAATACATACACTATGGACAAAAATATTGGGACTAGGCCCGTACAGGGGGATAATCTTCAGCATACCAAGACATTTTTGACAACGCCATTTTGTGGACACAGTTTGGGGAACAACAGCAGTTTGGGGACTGCACCATTGCACAAAGCAAGCTCCATAAAGACGGATGAATTTTGGTGTGGAAGAACTTGATCAGCCTGCACAGAGCCCTGACCTCAACCCCAACCAACACTTTTAATATGAACTGGGACACATTGCGAGCCGGGCTCTCGTCCCACATCAGTGCATGAATGCTCTACAGGATGAACTGGCACATAGTCTGAACTGGCACATGAAGCTGTCAAAGTCTAGTTATTTGTCCCTCCTGGTGTAAGGATCGGGCGTCCCAATACTTTTGTCTACGTAGTGAAACTATCAGATGTTTTACTTTTTTCATTTTTAATTACTATATTAACTAACTGAATAAATTAACTCATGCTTTCTAAGTACTGGTACAGCGCTAAAAGAATATCTTATAATCCTGGATGGTTTTTGTTTCTGGTCCGCGAATGACACCAAAAGCAAACCCTCCACTAGTATTGTAAACGTTACTTATATACAAAAACGCATTTATATAAAGTTTGTGAGTGTTGTGAAATTTAAACAGTTTCTTCACATTGACTTGCAATAGGAGCACTGTTTGAAAGATACTGTTGTTATAAAATCAAATTAATGTGTATTGAACGACAGATTTTTCCGGGGGCTAGGTCTGGGTGTAGTGGGTGTGTTCGAGAAAGAGTTTAAAAATCCCACACATGCGCAAAACGGGCTCTGGACTGCCTCTCTCGCTCACATACACACTCACTGGAAACACACACACACAAAACACACACACAGGGCTTGCGCCATATTGGAGTGCTAACGGAGCGGAACGGTTCAGTTCAGTACCCCATCAGCATACAGCGGCTCGCCTCCTCAGCCCTGCTTTTGCCGGGCGGTTTTAACCTCCTCACGGTTCCTTAAAGCCCCCTCAGGCTTCGGTTTTATTCATCCAAGACGAGTTTTTTTTCCAGTAAGGGAGTCGTTCTGTTGTGTGTTACTGTGTGTGTGTGTGTTTTCCTCTGGTTCGCTTGGATGGACCCGAGGCTCGCCTGGATCCAGCCCGAGCAGAAAGGACCTGCTAACGCGTTGTGGATGCGTGTGTGGGAAACCTCGCAGGGCTTGCGGACCGGGACGAACCGGCCCGATTCTCCCAGTATGGCGTCTTGTAGTCCGGCCATAGCACCGCCGCTGCCGGGCTTCACCGGCCACCCTCACCTCCCAAACGGCGGAGCCCCCTCCTCCTCCAGCTTCTGCCCGCCCGTGGATACTTGCGGCAACCTGCTGGCCGCCAAAGGTCCTCAGAAGGACGGTTCTCTGTCCCCGGCCGAGTCCGTGGACTCCGAAACGGACAGTCCCAAGTCGGACTCTGATGGAACTTGGGCCAAACTTCACTTCAACTTCGTCGAGCATTTTCACAACATCAACAACTACTTGCACCACCGCCGACAGCACCACCAACACCACAACCATCAGCTCCAACCACACCTCCACCGGCACTTTCTCTCTCCAGATGTCCAGCAGAACCAACAACAGCACCAGGCCAGAAAGAGGAGCGACAACAAGGCGAGCACATACGGCATCAACTACCTGCTCTCCAACTCCAACGCCAACCACTTCTGTTCAGGGACGCCTTGGAAGACCAGAAGATACAGCCCAGGCATTAATGGGTGAGGTTCTTTCCCCCCTCCTTGTCTCTCTTCTTCAGGGTTCACAGGCAGCAGCTTCCGCTTAACCAAACCTGCCCTCCAGAACTGTTTGCACATGGATTTGCTTATTCCTGGAATGCATGAGCAGCAAAGCACAACTTGCAATATTCTGGGCTGTTTAGGCCCACCCCTGTGTTGCTAAAAAATCCGTGCAGAGTTAAGTTGCCCTGTACGTGCCCACATGTTTTTCATGTCTGTCCAGTCATGAGAAACTTGTCCTACATTGCTATGTCCTTTTTGTAACAAGGCTGTGTCTCCTGCCTCTGTCCTGTTTCCCTCTAGCCTCCACGAAGAGATAGTTGACTTCTACGGCTTCATGTCCCCACGGCCAGAGGAAGAGGCGATGAGGCGAGATGTGGTGAACCGCATTGAAACTGTGATCAAGAACCTGTGGCCTACATCTAATGTAGGTACCAATGCTCTGGCCTAAGGATGTGGATTCTGGAAGCTTGAGCTCAGTGTCCAGCAAATGCCATCCACTTTGGAGGCAGCTAGGTCTTACCAAATAGTTTTGTACAGTTAAGCATAGTCACCACATTCCTTTTTCTGTTTTTGATGATCCTACCTTGTATTGCATTTATCTAATTGAGATGAGGTACACCGCAGGTTTATTAAGCAAACCAGAGAGCTTTTCTTTTCAGCATGAGGTTGGGTGGTAATTGCAGAAAGAGTAGCTGGAATTTTCTTTCAGTTGGTGGGTCTTTGGCCTTGCCAGCTCAAGTCTTATATATCCTACCATTAGATGACCCAGCTTCATATCAGATCTGCATGGCTTATCGTTAGCATGGTTTTCCAGGCCTGTCTAGTCCGAAGGTTAACAAAAGCATGAGACAAAGTGCACTACCTCAGCACTTTCCAGTGTGTTTTCTTAAAATCACTTGCACCTCAGCTCTTCTTTCAGGAGGATGCATCTTGTAGTGTTTTCATTCAGTCCTGATTTCAGCGAGGAGGAGGGTTTGTGTTGATGCTTGTGCAAGCAGTCAGTTATTTAGAGAACTGGAAGGGTAGTGGAACCACAAGGGTGCTATGAGGTTGCTGGACAATTATTAACACCAGACTCACTGGTCACTTTCTAAGCAGATATTTTATATACATTTATTTTTTAATATATATTTGTTAAGCCTTAAAATACGTAGTCTGAAATGTCTAACGTAACTTTTTACCATTTCTTTGTTTCCAGGTCCAGATTTTTGGCAGCTTTAGTTATGGACTATATCTGCCCACAAGGTAATAACTGCACCCTGTTCTTAGGAATATATAGATAGAAATATTTTTAATGCACAATTATTTCTGATTCCTCTTTGCTTCTTGCTTTTAACAGTGACATTGACCTGGTGGTGTTTGGGAAGTGGGAGCGGCCTCCTCTGCAGCAGCTTGACCAGGCCCTGAGGCAGCAGAACCTGGCTGAGCCTTTCTCCATTAAAATACTGGATAAAGCCACAGTCAGTCTTCCTCTATTAAAATACTGCAGAAAGCTACACACTCGGGCTCTGTACTTTTTTTCTTCTTCTTCTTCTTCTTCTTTCTGTCTCTCTGTGGGAACTGACTGTTCTACAGATGTGGCAGAAATGAGGATGGATAAAAAGAACCAACATGCCTGTAGAGCCATAGCGACACAGTGTGGTTCTACTGTAAAATGAATAAAACGGGTGTCATTGATATTTTGAATTGGACTGAACTTGATCTTCCTCCTCAGGTTCCAATAATCAAACTCACCGACAGGGAAACTGAGGTGAAAGTTGACATCAGCTTTAATGTGGAGACTGGGGTCAAAGCTGCCCGCTTTATCAAGGAACACTTGAAGGTGAACTACTCTGCTGAACTGTGCAGTTGAGATTTGTGCTTACCTGATATTTCAGATTGTATATTATAGTCTGCAGCCCACCTTTGTTTACCTGAAAAAAAAAAGAAAGTCTTTATAGCTTGAGTGGAATCTTCTGGTGAGGTCTAATTGTATCCAGAATATGCATCTGATGTATTTCTCCCTGTTTCTTCCCCAAATGCAGAAGTACTCGGTGTTGCCGTACCTGATCTTTGTTTTGAAGCAGTTCTTGCTGCAGAGAGATCTAAATGAAGTGTTCACTGGAGGCATCAGTTCCTACTGTCTGATTTTAATGGCCATCAGCTTCTTACAGGTGAGGGTAAACCCCCCCCCAAATAAATCTATGCTGATTCTTAACTCAACTTGTAAGCCAACATCAAACATCTGCTGCCTTACTGAGGAACTTAGCGAAATTTCACACATACATTTTTAGAAAAAATCACATTATCACACAATTCTTAAAAAGCTTATTGGTAAAGAGTTTTGTTCACAGTTTCAAAGACCCTCGACTTGTCATCGGTGAAGGTGATTGTTGACATGCTTTCGCTTCTATTTTTTATTTATATCTTTAAAATTTTTAGGGAGTGCTCTGTTCTGTCAAATATTTGACACCTTTGATGCATGTATACAGGCATCAAAGTGCTTTAAATCAAAGGTCAAACTATTGAAAAATTCAATTAAAGAGAAAACAAAGACGCAGAGGACAAACGGATAAGAAATATAAAGATGAAGAGGGCTCAGTTTTGATTGTCAGTATTCTGGGAACTTCATTTTGTAGGAGTGTTATTTATGACCTAGCCATATGTGGTGTATGCTTTGGGGTGAGAGAAAGATTCTTTATTGAACACACACATACATTCATGAAATATTTAACACTAGATGTCTGTTGTCACTCAGATCATTTTCATAAAATCTCGAACCACATACAGCTCTTCAGTAAAGTAGCGCATACTTGTCTATATGTTTTTCAGATATGTATTCATGTATCACCACTCTGACTCTGAAGTGATGTAAATATTCATGTATATGTTTTGAATTAGAAGTGGACCTCTATAACCCAGAGGTGGCACGCTCAACACTGTTCACACGTTTGGCTGGCAGGCAGCTCAGCATCTAGTAGCAGGGTTCCCACGCGTCCTTGAAATCCTTGAAAGTTTGTGAATCTGAACAAATAAGTTCAAGGCCCTGGAAACAGGCATAAAAAGACACTGTTCTTGAAAGCCCTTGAATTTTTTATTTTTGGGGAATTGAAATTACGTGGATGATGACCGCTGTCAGCGTGTTATGTTGCCACCGCAAATTGACTTTTTTGTGAAAGTTCGTTTGTCCTTCTGTATATTTTCGGCACTACATTCAACAACATGAATGTACCATCCATATGGTGTAGTGTAATGTAGCCCTACCTTATTCACCTACCCCCACCCCCCACTCACAGACCAAGTGAGAACATATTATTTAGATTGTAACTTTCAGTACTTGTAACAATTTGTGTGTTCCTTAAAAATAGGCTAATGATACAATTATTGCACCAAAGGCAAAACTCGCTTAATCTCATTTCAAAAATCTGTGATTTCATTTGTATTTTGATGGCACATTTTCAGTGTTCCACTAGGGGGAGCACTATGTCTCAAAGGATATTATGACTGTCTGCCAGTCAGCTAATTTGAGATGCAGAAATTCTAGCATAATTGAGAAAAAGTGCTAAATACTTTCAGATGCTAATAGAAATGTGGTGTAATGATGAACAATTTATTCAATTGAGCCTCAATTAGTTTTTTCCCTTGATACATGGTGTCCCTATCTAATGCTCCACACCACCTGTTTTCCCACATTTTAACCTACTCTGCCCCTGCCCCTCAATCATTCCTTTTCACCCATGAAAGCCTGCTCTATTTTGCCAGCTTTCTTTGCAGCTACGAATAATCTCTCATAAGAGACATGGTTCTGTGAAAAGGCTCTAAGTTAGTGTTGGTTAAGATGGGCACACATATTACATTTCAGTGTTTACCAAACAAGTACCCTTTCTGTATATGACTATAGCAGACCACTTAGCGCCCCACTCCGTCTCTAAACCCAAGCTGAAATCCGGTTCAGAGTTAGCACACTAACCACAATGCAAGTCACAATACATTGATATGATGCAATATTGTACAATATGATGCACTAATTGGAAGATTATTTTTAAAACTGATGTTTTGGACTTTTACATCTCAGACTCACATCTGCCCCACTGCTCTGTTTCAGCTCCACCCCAGAATCGACTGCAGGGGTTCTAATATCAATCTAGGCATTTTGCTCATTGAGTTCTTCGAGCTGTACGGGAGGAATTTTAACTACCTGAAAACAGGCATCCGTGTGAAAAATGGAGGGGCCTACCTGGCCAAAGAAGAGATGATGAAGGCCATGACCAGTGGGTATAGGCCTTCAATGCTATGTATCGAGGACCCAAATTTACCAGGTATAGAAATCATCCTGTTAGGAAGGGATGCTACATGTTGACAGTGGTGCACATGTGGTGTACTTAAGTAAAAGAAAAATGGAGTTATGAGCTTAATAGATGGCTCAATTTCTGTCTTCGTATCTGTTTCAGGGAATGATGTGGGTCGCAGCTCTTATGGGGCCATGCAGGTCAAGCAGGTATTTGACTATGCTTACATTGTGTTGAGCCATGCCGTCTCTCCCCTGGCTCAGTCCTATCCCAACAAAGACTTGGACAGGTCAGTCTCCAGAGTCCCACTATAAAACTGTCATATAACAATACTAACAGTTTAGCCCTTTGTATTCATAATGAACTTTTCACATGCTGGACAGCTCTGAACGTTGCACAAAAATCAAACATAGTTGCATACTTCTGTTTAAAAGCAAAAAAAAATTTCATAGTACTCTGCATATAGCTTATTGGTGAGCCATAAATCAAATGTGCGGTTTCCCTTTCCCTCAAATGTCTTGGCCAAGATGTATTTGGTGCCAGAGGTTTGAAATACTGTTCTATTTAGAAATCGGAGTAAAATTCAGGCTACAAGATAGGCAATGCATGTTTGGGGCATTATTTTTTTCTGTATTAAATGGCTCCAGTGCAACACCAAAGAATCAAACGAAACCCGTTTGGGAGTATGCAAGCAGGATTAGTTTTATGGTTAGATGTGTAATTAGACCACAAGACGCCTGCAGAGTTTGATTTATTCACACAGGAGCTATTCTGTTCACCACCGTCACACAAAAGTTTGATATGCAACACGTTTGTCCAGACTTCCAAAATGAAACCAGAATTTAGTTTACTCTAAATTATGTGCATAATTATATTTTCACTAAACATCAGTTATACATGTAGAACACAGCCAGCATAGAGAGGAGTATGTTAATACACTGCTGGTCGAAAAATTAGTTCATGTGCTTTTAGTGTTGTGTTTTGAGGTTCATTCCGTCTCTTTGCTTAAAGGTGTAAAACCACCACAAATAGTGAATAATCTAATGTGGAATGCAAGGCAGTCTTACAAGATGGTGTAAGATAATTCATCATTAAATGATGGGGCCACATTGGAAAATGACATGTTGCCCATTTTTGTGAAGATTATAATAACTTGAGCAATATGAGATTTTTATTTCAGCAGTGTAGGGGTTATTGGCATTTGTGCAGGTCCCCAGATCTTGAAGAGTACTTCACATTGCTTTGCCACAATCCTTTGAAGTTTTAATCCAAGTAGTTGTATGTTTCTACTAAACACTTTTTCACAGCATAACCCCACAACGGTTTTTTTATGTCCCTGAATTTCCTGTAGGTGGCAATTACTTGTAGAAATTTCAAAGCTTAACATTTTTAATATTTGCTTCCCATAGCACACTAGGCCGCATAATCAAATTGACCCAGGAGGTGATTGACTACAGGGAGTGGATCATCCAGAAATGGGGAGACAGACACAATGCTAGGATAAACCGCTGTAGTAAGTTCACATCTACACAGACACATTCCTGGCAAATACTTTGCAAATAAGAGACTTAACAAAACCATTTCTAATGTGTTATTTGACTGGCACATAACAGTTTCTGCTGTGTGTGTCTGATAGTTGTCCAGTTCGGAGGTGATTCTGAGGAACAGCAGAGAGACTCTTCATCACCTCAGAGTGCTGATTCCATCATCTCTCTGTCCAGCCCTCAACAGCACTCATCCTCCTCCTCCTCTTCCTCTGTTTCTTCCCTTTCAGGAAGTGACATTGTAAGTAGGCAGAATTACATGCCAAAGTTGCTTATGTATAAAGGCAAGGTGACTTCAAACTAGGGTCGTCACGATACTGAAATTTCAAACTCGATACCGATACTAAGGATGCTACTTGATACTATTTTCGATACTACAGGGGGAGAAAAAAAAACCACAGGAACTTTTTAATTAAAAAAAAAAAGGAAAGTGTGCTCAGGTATTGTTGCACCGGTTCTGTGCCCAGTCAATATAGTGTAAGGATAGTAGAATAGAAAAATATCTAAATTACTCTAATTAATAATAAACTATTTCCCTATTCAAACAAGATTCTTATTGTTACTTTATAGACTCAAGAATACTGTACAAACATTCCAGACACATGACTGGCAAAATAAATGTCATAAATTCACAACCAAACCTGTTAGAACTTGGAAGTATATGTAAATAAATTAATAAAATAAATAAAATCACTTCACAAGAATACTTCATATCCACTATGCTATGTATTTGTGTGTGTTGTCTAAGTTATGCTAAATTCTGCTAACTTTTAGGCATTTAGTCACTGTACTGTTTATTTCCATTACTTGCCAATGCCAATATTAAGGATGCCAATATTACCTTTATGGTTCTTTGTTTGTGATGCATTCTGACAGATTAACCGCACAAGGCAATGTGCTATCTGTCTGTAGCATTAAGCATTTTCTTCCTCATTATTTTTTCAGGACTCTGACTCTGTTCCAAGTGGAACCAAGCAGCTACAAGTTTTCCCTGCATCCACTTTGCCCAGCACCCAGCAGAGGCCTCAAAGCAGAGCAAATCGTGCTGAAACGGTTCCATCCTCCAAGACACAGGTAGGACAACCTTCAGTACGTTACCTGTATAGCAAATCGGCTGGCCAGTTGGCAAAAGTGGAAAAAGCCTGCTTATACCTGAAGCCATTTTACCTTCAAAAGCAAAGGGTTGTACTGTACTGTCACCTGGAAATTAAGGCTAAAGACTTTGTGGATGATCACCTTTTTGTCTTTGGCACAAAGAGGCATTAATTTTGCTGTGGCCACAATAATCCTATGAATTAACTGGACAAAAAAGCTGCTTGCAGCAGTGAATTATTTACTGTTGTAAGAATAATAAAGGATTACTGTGGTTCCAGTAATTGCTTAATTTCTCGTCACTACATGTCCAGGAAGTCTCCGTGTTTGGTCTGCATTCACAGTCCAGCCAAACTAGGCTTGCTTGGGCTTGATTTCCTGTTTATTAATGTTTTGTTAATCAAGATATTTCAATATGCCCGTATCCCGGAAAGACAGTTTTGTACAAACAGTTTCAAACTTTCCTTTGACAATCCAAACAGCCTGTATATGAGGCTTTCAAGCATGTCTTGAATTAATTGCTTTTCTAAGTAACCAAATTCAGCTTATTTTCTGATATCTGCCCATTGTACCCATGAGGATTAGATTTACATTTACATTTACGGCATTTATCAGACGCTTTTATCCAAAGCGACTTCCATTCCCTAACTACAGGGGACA
>JBBPDC010000007.1:22328136-22358089 GCA_037974485.1 Hemigrammopetersius urotaenia | reverse complement strand
TTAGATCTTTAAGTCCATCTCATGAAAAATCGGAGCAGAAACAAAAGTGTTGCGTTTATATTTTTGTTGAGTGTATAACAAATAAACTATTTATACATTTCATATGCTTTTTTTTTCTTTAAATCTCTGCACATCTCTGCGCATCCCATCACATCTTTCCTCCCAATCACTCAGTTCATGTGTCTGGCTTTTGATTATGCATTTAGGCCAGTAATGAATTTGAAGTGTGCGGTAAATAGGACGGACCATTTCGATAATGATACAAGACTATCGCAATTTACCTCTTTTATCCGATTCCACACACGGGACAGAATTCGTCAGGAGTCTTAATTAATCTGAAATTTACGGTGAAGGTTGCTCTTCTGTGAAAGGTTAATTAAAAAAGAAAGCAAACAGAATTCCTGAGTGAGATCACTGGAGCAGGTAAAAATAGAGCTGCGGCTGCGTGCAGTCCCTAATCGCCTCTCTCCTGACCTCAAAGTCAATGATTAACTTTGCCTTGTTGAGACGTGCCAAACGGTGCCAGCTACTTCCTTCCAGTTGAAGATGTTTGCTTTTAGGGGAAGCTAATGTGCACTTTGGAGTTCCTGTTGAGTTTTAAAAGCCATAGACTCCAGCTCTGATGGTGGTCTATGAGCAGTTCTGTATAAGTGGGGCGATATCACCATCTGTTCAGTGGATTTTGCTGGAATGATTTGTGTGAATCACACACTCCTACCTTGTATTTACACTCACTGGTCACTTAATGGGAGCCAACTACATTATAGGCGCACCATAAGCGTGTGAGCGCTGACTGCAGTCCATCTCTTGTCATGTGTACTTAGTTAGCCGTGGTCTTCCCTGCTGATCACTGGTCCTTTCAGCTTTTTGACCATGGGACCACCAGATGGAAAGGTCATGGTAGTGTGTGGTAGTGTGTAGCACTACTAGGAGTATTATTGTTGGCCTACATGGAAAAAGTTTGTAATAAAGTGGCTGTGGCATGTATGTGGCAAATAACATTACATTAATTTGGCAGATGCTTTTATCCATTATTTAGTTTTTATTGCAATTTGAGGAAACTCTGAAGTTTCAAGACAGTGTGAGAACCAGAGTAGAGTTCTGGTTGCTAAAATCTTTTAGGGAGTAGTGCAAGAATATAGAAAGTGCATCAGGAGAGGAGATGCTCTCTGAATAGATGACTCTTGTACTGTGTACTGTGAATTTTACTTTATTAGAAGAGGTTTATTCATACATGCTGAAGAGTAAGAGAATAAGGGAGCGTCTAAAACTGCATATGGCCACATTAATTAATAGGCAAAAATAGGACACCTCTATCAGAGGTACATACAGTAGTGTAGGCTGACAGAATGAAAGTGTGCTACTTGACAGCAGCCTTGTTTTTTGTAGAAAGAGGACAGTTCCAGTTATGAAATAGATTTGAATGAGGTACGTAACTCTGTTTTAATGGGCCAAGTACAAGTAAGCCCTCTGTACTAAGAACTCTTTCTGCTGCTAATGGAAGAAAACGTAACCATTATGTTGCTTGGCAACCATATCCTACTGTTACCAGATTTACTTTTCAGTGTTTTCTTCAGCAAATATGACACAAAAAAATCAACGTATGGACCAAAAGCAAGATGAAAAGAAGGAAAAAGAGAATATAAAAAATAATGGTGGCTACAAAAATTGGGATTTTCCCCCATAAACGTTAATGCTGTTTCATTGAGGTGTCTTGTTCCTCATCTGTTCAGCTATGGCTGCTTGACTTTAAAATTGTCACCTTAATGTGGTGTGAGTTGAAGGACATTCTCCGTATTTCTCAATATTACATGTATGTGTCAATTTCCCAAATGTGTGTATTGTGGTATCATGTACAACAACATCTAAAGTTAGCACACTGCTAGCTTAGCTTCAGGAAACTAATCGCCTATTTTACTCCAGCATTTTCTGTTTCATGTTATCTGACCAAGAAAATGATATAATCTTACTGGGTGAGTTCATTCAAATGAAATTTTCATCGCAACAAGTGATGTTGTTTGGTCAAAATGGCATGCTGCTGTTAAAATTAGTAAGCAAGTAAACATTTTTAAAGTGGTCTGTGATGATATGTGACCTGTCTAATGTATAGTGAACTTGGGCAGTCAGATTTTTAGTTGTATATAAGTGTGTATTTCAGTGGCGAATTCTATAAGACTAAATGTCACCAAGAAAAATAACACAGAAAAACTTCATAACTATATCTTTTTTATTGGTGTGAAATGCTCATAAAAATAAGGTTGATCTCCTAGTTTCAGTTGTATACAGCTCTGGTCAAAAACGTGAAACAGCGCCACCCCCTCCGCGGTGAAACAGAGAATTGCAGTGAAACATGTTCTCTAGCGTTTCAATGTAAATGTCCTCAAACCCGGCGGCTCGTGGATTTTCGAGGTTTCAATGGACTCTAGTGGGAAATAAGTCCCACCCTTGAAACAAGTGACTGCTAACTGTGATAGGGCAGTTCTCCACTTCAAAATGACTGACAGACCACTGTGGCCAATCACTGCCTTTGTTTTCACTTTCTTCTATTTTATGTACTGAGCACAGACCACGAGTGTGAGACTGAAGCTTCATACATACCAAAAGGCGTAACATATTATATACTAGTATTTATTAATAACATTTCTTTTTATTTATTTATTTATTTTTCGTCTACGAGTGCACAGAGGGAAGGGCATTGGCTTGTTAGCTTGACCGCTTGCTAGCGATCCCCACCACCAGAGAGCCAAGCTGGGCACTGGTGAAATCCTTGGACAAAAATCCCTGCTGGTATGACAGAGTGATGAACATCTTCACCAAGAAGACCAGGAGGGTAGGATTAATTTATAAGGTGAGAAACAGGTTAGATATATTTTCTTGAGATTTAGAAATATTGTTAATTATGTACTGTTGAAATAAACATTACTATTACGTGTTTGTAAGATATGCGCAATACAATACTTTTTATACTTTGTAGTGATTTAAGATTGAAAGTTTGTTGCATTTTTGTGCCGGGGTGCTAACAGCACACAATACTCTATGCCTCGGCTGGTATTTGTGTGGGTCAGGCATCCCATCACATTTGTCTGCATAATATGTCATCATTACTTTTGTCCATATTATTAGTCCATTACTTTATTATATGATCAAATGTAATGGGACGCCTGACCACCACGAATATACCTTATTTGTTTAAAGTATTTGCAACCCAAATTTTATTGCAGTTTTGTTCATGTAGCAGTACTTTAAATAAAAGTGTGCAATACACTACTTTTAAATAAATGATTTAATAGTGTATAGCACTACGATTATTCGTATTAAAACATCGATCATTGCCCAGCATTAATATTTACATGAAGCATTTTTTATTTGAGGTCCATAGCAGGACTGATGACACTTTCATGTTCTTTTCTCAAAAACAGTGCTGGTGTCTTCTAAGGTCATAATAATTGAAAGCGGTCTAAGCATCTGCTTGGTGTTCAGCAGAGAGCAGGAGAATTGGAGGAAGATGTGAAAATATTCAATCCTACAAGGTAAGCCCCCTTGGAGCGTATAGGAGCTGAATCAGAAGCTGAGAAGAGTTTGGTGAGGGAATTTTCTTTGGCTGCAGTACAGAAGACCTCACATAACCTTAAAGGGCCAGTCCACTTGTTAGAAACAGAAATCCTCTTACTCCAATGGTTAAGATTTTAAAATACCTTTCAGAGTGGTTTAATGTGAAATGCATCAGAGTTAGAATTTTTCACAGATGTCTGATGCCTCACATGACAAGAGATGGTTATGATTACCCTGCCTAACTTTGCCTTTTGTTGGCCTATAATATATTTGTAAAATCAGATAATGGCAGAGGGGTACCTGCAGCATGCTGTAAGGCAAAATAGTCCCCAAAAGCAAACTCATTTTTCCTGATTTACAACTATATTACTCTTATCTACATTACATATAAAACTAGGTAGACCCATCTTGCTCCAATAAAGTACATGAGATGCATATTTGTGTTGCAGGCATAAAGAGCGTATTTGTGCTGTGAAGAAATCAATGCATCATTTCAAATCAAACCACTCTGAATGGCTTTGTTTACGTCTCAATGATTAAATTATGCGGAACTAAAAATAGTGGAATTTCCCTTTAAGCCTAACCACAAAAAATACAACTCCAGTAAATGTAATAATAACTGTTTCTCTCTGGTGACCCTGTGTATACGCATATGTGCGAGTTAATTGTGATTAATAGGAGCATGTTTTAAATGCTAGACTGTAAATGAAATGTAATGCTATTCTCTCTGAACCCAACCTTCTGTGTTGATGCTTTAGCAATCATGAGGAATGGATGATGCTATGGAGATTAAGTAATACTTAGCTTTGATCTCCAGACGTTACAGAGGTAGTTTTTAAAGCGTAGACGGACCTTTTCTCTACTTATCACTATTATGAAAGACATGAACTAGAGGAAAGCAGAAAAATGTGTCCTCTTATTGGCCTTTGTGCGTGTGTGTGTGTGTATGTCAGTCTTTGTTTGTCTGCGGCTGAGTATCCCCCTCCAGATCCCAATCTCTCTCTATATGCGTGCCTCTGGAAAAGAGGATGTAGTTTTCTCCACAGACAAACTGTGAACTCATTCTGTCACTTCAGCTACTACTGAGCAGGTACTTGTCAAGCAGCCATACAAAGAAAGAAAAGAAACAGACAGTGTGGCCTGTGATTATCCTTGCACTTTATAGTTTCTCTTGAGCTCATGTTTGTTTTTTTTTCCCAGTGACTTTTCTCTTTTGTCAAAAGATGAATATAAATATTACATATATACAGCATTTAATTAGCCTAGATAGAGTCAATTACAGTAACAAAATCATTGTAGCCAGGTTAGATTTGGTTATTCTAAACTGTTCACTCAACAGATTTATGTAGATTTTTTGTCTATTGCTGAAACCTTTGGCTGCAGGGATTTGTTTTCATTTAGTCACAGGAGCATTAATGAGGCTGGGTACTGATGTTGAGCAATGAGGCCTGGCTTCCAGTCAGCATTCCAGTTCATCCCAAAGGTGGACTGCTGAGGTCAGGGCAATGTGCAGACCGGTCAAGACCAAACTTAGCAACACGTTTCTTAACGGACCTCACATTGTCCATGGGGGCATTGTTGGAAGCGCACGGTTGTGTAGACCAAGCCAATTCAACCAATGCTCAAAATATCTGGAAAGGCTTGCATTGTTTCTGTGTTAGACATGTAAAGCATGTATCTCTTGTGCTACATACCAGGATACCAGTAATATTTCAGCTTCATTAAATGAACATTAGATGACTGGTTCATAACATTTTTGCAACGACAAAAACAATTAGAGGATGATAAACTTGATATTGTATATTTCTTAACAAGAAAATACAGAGCAAATTAATTCTTTGATTTCACCAAGATGCAGTTCTGAGTCAAAGTGAGAATTTAAAACAGTCTGAATGTGAATTCTGTGAAACACAGAAGGATCGCACACATGCTCAAACCTTTTTCATAAGAGCCTGTATATGACCGGTGAGACAAAAGCTTTTTCATCAGAAACCACAACACACTTTTCTTAATCAGTTTTTTAATACTGATATCAGATCAGCTTTTTTCAGTCACATCAACTTTATGAATTATGAGTAATATTAGATTTGCAATAGACTTGTACCCAGGCACCAATCAAGTAACTGTTTCAATATTTTCAGTGTGAAGTCAGACAGGCCACAGTGTGGTATAGATATAATGATCAGTGTCAGTCAGCTCCCACTGTTTCTTCAAAAACACTCAGCATATGATTATTATATGATCAGTATACCAACTATCATGGAATATAGAACTAGCTTCATCACAAATACTGTGGAAAACTGGAAACTGGAAAAACTAGACCCAGATTTGAAATCAGCATGAAAAACACTACAAAACCCACATAAACGTATTTCTGATGATTTTGACCTGTTGACCTGTGTAATTCATTTATGCAAGGATCAAGCTCTAGTGATAGACTGTTACAACTGCTTTCATTTTGTCAACTGAGGGGTACACTCCTTAATAGCTACTGTATTTCCTAATGGCAGTGGCCTCATGACAAAGAGTTGGCTTGACCTCCAAATTCCCCATATCTCAAGTGTCTGATGTGCTGAACTAGTCCCTGCCGCAGTGGGTTGTATTGGGAGTGTGATTGAGACTTATTCAGTATTAGGGTTTTGCAGGTGGCAGATGGTTTTGATGTTCCGGCTGATTGGTTTATGTCTAAAATGAAATGGTCAGTAGCAGTAACTTTTAGATTATTTCAGATTATTTGTATTCTGTATTTGGGTTCTGTAGAATATTGTAGGATACATTTGGTGTCACAGTTGTGTAAAGCAGTCACACTATTAAGGGCGATGAAAGCAAGTGTGAGTGCCTAATTGGATGATAAGCATGATGTTTTTCTCTCTCTCTCTCTGTCTCGTTTTCTCTCTCTCCCCCTCTGACTCTGTGCACTGAAAATGGGACAGATGCTTGGATTTGGAGTTCCAAGGGAAATGCAGATGAGTTTGTACGTGTTTAATCTTGTGACGTGTTTCAAACAGCTGTTATGGCCTGATTATTTCTGGAATGAAATGATGTTCACAGCAAAGCATTATGACCTGTGATTGGCAGAGCAGGATGCCCAGCATCAGTTTGATCAATGTTCTTACATACAGTCTCAAAGCTTTCCACATTTAAAAGAAACTGTGTTGCCTACTTTGGTTGTGCAAGAAGAAAATCACTGCGTTTGCAGTAGGGATGGGCGTGTCTAGCAAAAACACTATTTGATGATCACTGAGAACAGTTTGACTATTCTTTGAAGATCACACCCCTCTGCCCTAAAACTCACATTCAGAGGAAAAGAGAGAAAGACCCATTCACACTGTGTTGCGCTTTAGACAACATGTCATGTAAACATTCAATTTCTGATATATTGTAAAAATATATTAGAATAGGTCATTTCTAGTGTACAGTGTGGTCAATTTAGCTACAGGAATGGTAGGAAGAAGCATTATAGATACTTACAGGAAAACTATTATTCTTTTAGATTTTATGAAGCGACAAAAGTGAAATTGATGCCTCCCTTTTTAAGAGGCTGAAGATCATTTCACTGACTACTGAAATGCAGAGTTTCTGAAGACACTTACAGTCACAGTGGGGTTTGACGTTTTGTTTTGCCTTCTTCTATATGTAGCACATAAAGCAGATGTTGAAAACAGATGCTGAGTGTTAATCTAATCTAAAGTAAAGCAGCAAAATATGTGCAGTAATTGCAACTAGTAGTACTTGGATTACAATGTAGTGCTTGGATTACAATGGCAAAAACATGGGAATTTCTTTCAAGTTTACTGGCACTGCCACACCATTTATTCTATTAGTTGAGGCAATAGAAATATCTGGCTGCAAATTAAAATGAATAGGACCATTCCGTCATACGTGAACACACCACAGCACACAGTGTGAACCATATGCAATGCAGCAGGCAGCCAGGAACACAGCACCTGGAGAGCAGTGTGTGGGAACGGTACCTTGCTCAAGAATACCTCAGAGGTGCTCAGCAGTCTTAGGAACGCACGACTTCCTGATCACAGGGTGAACGCCATAACCACTAGACTACCATATCACTAAATATGGAAATGTAAATATCGCACAGCTGGTTTCATTCATTTGCAGATACTAAGCACTCATGCCTCTCAAACTAAACACCAAATTGCTGCCTCAGTGCAAAACCAATATCTGGTTTTGACACAGACAGCAATTCTCAGTGATTGGTCACGTTCAGTATTACCATAATGCAACACCCGTAGTTCAACTCAATTATAAAGACGATACTGATAAATAGATTCTCACTCAGGCTTTGTGCTGACGACAGATGAGGCAGTACACTGAACAGAGATCACAGACACCAGTAAGATTAATGAAGAATGAAGAATTTTTTAAGGTATTTGAATGCGTTCTGCATTAATTAATTATGTATAATTCTATATTTCTATAATTCTATATTTTTTATAGCTTGCATATTGCTGCAAGCTCTATACTGCTATGTTGAGTTTTAGTGAAATCAGTATTTGTCAGTTCATGGTCCTACCAAATTTATCTTGATTTGATTTGACTTGATAAATGACTGGCAATAAAAGGCTATCAGTTTTCGACAAATGAAGACAAATGTTTCCTCAAATGTAGACCACTTCACAATATTGAGTGAGCTGGATCCTGTTTCTCAGGCTGATTTGTAAAAATATAGTATCGCTACAAATTCTGCAAATGACAACTCTACTCCCTGGCATATATTCCCTTTGTCACCATCATGGAAGTACACACAGTACACGGCTATTTTCATGCCAGTGTGTTGTGAAGGTTTGCGAAATGGAAGACATTTGGAAATAGTAAGTTGGCCCTTGTTTTTTCAATGCAACCTCCGACCTACTGAGGAATGGCAAAACAGTTTAACTTCTTACCCAGATGAAGTAGAATCCTATCTAAGCAGAGGGTTCACATATTCATGATTGGTTTTGTTTTCATATTCCATTCGTTCACAAGGTGCTTCACAAACACAAGTTTCTTCTGGTTATATTGATCTTTTTCATAGTAAAGGCAGGAGATATCTAAACATATCATGGGTATAATCAGTGCTTATAGAGAACTGAACAACTGCGGGTATGACAAATAAGGTGTGACGTCCACGGAGCGGCCACTTGAGGCCGCAAGTGGGGTTTTAGTTATGGGGACTCTTATTTTGAAGTCTGTGTTTAGAGTTACAGTTTCAGGTGTCAACGTTAACGTTAAGTGATTATGTTCTAGGATTGGTTCAGGTTTGAGTGGGGCTTAGTATATAAGTCTGTATGAGTTTGTATGTCAGGTGCTGGTCAACCCTCATGTTTTCCCGGTGTGTTTCATGCACGTGGTCCCCTCCTGATGTGTCTACTGGTAGTTATTCTTCTGTTAGCCCCTCGTGGCTTTTTGGTTTTGTATGTGGAGTCTGTGTGTATTTTGTAATAAAATTCCGTTCAACGGAACCTGCACTGTTGCACCTCGCCTCACTACCCCGAGCACACGACGGGACATAAGGACAGATTTAGACCAGGTATACAGTACCTGTAAACAACAGCAAATGTGCTGTAACTATGTAAACTGCATATTAACTATAATGTATAATGTAGCTGATTGGCAGCTAATTTTACCACCGTTTTTATGTAGTAACATATGTTTTTGTCTTAAATAGTCCTGCAGATTGGCAAACAAACTTTAGTCTGTTTTATTTCGTTTACAAAACGAAATATTAAATATTAAATGCATAATGATGGATTTTTGCTACATTTCTGAACATATAATGAGTATCATCAGTATTTTTTAGTACAAGGAGAAGCCTTTTTTTGATGGCAGATGTCAATTTTTCTCTGTGTCACTATGTTGTGATATTATGATTTTGTATATCATTAAAATATTTTTTGTCCGTATTGCCTACCCATGTTGTGAAAATAGCTTCAAGCCGATTTACATCGATTGTTATTACGTAGTTTTACTGTGACAAATTAATATGCATAATTAATACACACAAAAAGGAACATTTTATTGATTTATTTATTTAATATCATTTTCATTTTCCCGCATTTTCCAGAGGCTGTGAGGCAATCTCATACTATTTCCATTCTCTTGCAAGTATTATATTTGACTGTAATGCCCATCTCTACTATGTGGTGTTTGTTAAGCTCTCGTTTACTAAATATCTTCAAACTACAACATCGCTATAACATGCATTACATATTTTTCTCTTTTTGGTAATTGCAGATAATGGCTGTATGTTCTATAACCTTCAAGCATCTTATGTGTTTAGCAGTCAGTAATATCTTGTATGACCGTGAACTGAGAACTTTATTGGTTTACTTTAAGTCATTCTATTGAATCAATATGCAAAAGGTCATTGGTAATATGAGGGCAGAAATCTTGTTCTGCAGGGCCGAACTGTTATCATGAACAACTGTCATAATGCATAGCCTGCCGTGTGTCAGGTTTTCCAGCCTGAGGCCATAGTTCTTAACCTGGAGCTCCATTTCATACCAGGAATACTGCAGTAGCATAAGACATTAAATGAAGAAACTTCTGTTCTCTCGCTCTCTCTCTCTCTTTCAAGACAGAGAATGGTGTAACGCTGCCGTGGCCTGGATGGTACCTTGATAGGGGAAGGCAAAATGAAATGTTTCTCAGCGGCTGAAACAATTGTTTGAAACTGCAGCGAAGCAGTGCTCTGCAAAATACTACAGGAACTACTTGACCATCCATTTGTCGCTGTATGTATGCTTTGCCATCGGTTTGCAAAGAGTAGCCTATGCAGATTTTTTTAACCCTCACAGCTACAGGAAACTCACAGCTAAGCAAAAATGTAGTTTGAGCACATTGTATCCTCTAGGCCAAAACTGAATGCTCTTGTTTTGCATGCCTACAGCTTTGCCTGGTGGGTATGATTCAAAACTATTCGTGACTGAATACACCGTTTTATCTGGCACCAAGTTGTCAGCAGCAGATCCTTTAAGTCCTGTTAGGCATCAGGTGGGGCCCTTTTTTTGTCCATCACAGCCCACAGATGCTTGTATCATATTAGGGTAATTTGGAGACCAGGTCAGTGTGGAGTGTTATCCAATGGGAAAGGTCACTGCCATTAGGGAATACCTTTGTCAAGAAGTTTAGTCTGCAATAATGTTTAGGTAGGTGGTACATGTCAGTGTAAAATCCATATGAATGCCAGGACCCAAGGGTTCAGCAGAACATCTGGTGTCTTTTTTCATCCCAAAAATAGCTTTTATTCCCTAGTAAACAAATCATATCTCTGTCCACATGAGGTAAAATTAATCATGATTTGTCAGACCAGCCTAAAATGTGTCCATGGTCCTGTTCTGTTGACCATGTTCCCATTGTAGGCACTTTCAGCAATGGAAAAGGGTCATCATGGGCACTCTGACCAGTCTGTGGATTTGCAGGGCCATATGCATCAATTTGGGATGCAGTGTGTGTTCCAAGACTTTTCTGTCATATTCAGTATTACCTTTTTCCAGCATTTTAGCTGTACTACCTCTGTGGCATTGGACTAGATAGGTTAGCCTTTGCATCTCATGTGCATCAGTGATCCTTGGGTGCCCATGATCTTGTTGCCAGGTCACCAACAGGATCTTGGACTATTACTTGGACTATTATTCTAAGTTATCCCTCCCCTTGATAGACACAAGTGGTGGTCACTTCACCTGTGAGTGAATTTAATGGTGTGGATGACTGTATGTATCACAGTGATAGTAGGTTTGTATTTGCTTTTTGAACACTTATTGTAGTATTTATAATAGGCATCTTAGAACGTTGTCTTGTAAACAGGTATATTGATTTAGAGTTTAAAACTAAAATGGTTTAAAACCTAAATAAAAGAATGTCAAGTAGTAAATTGGAGAAGTTAAGAAAACCTTATTAATCTTGGTTTGAGAATCTCTGAGCATTTTGGAGGCAAGACATGATGTTTTCTACGGAAGCCCATTTCAAAGTATGCAATCTGAAGTCAATGAGGAATTGATTTCTCACTGACCTCTTATTGAACGTTTAAGCAATCCATTAAATGATTAAATAAAAACCATTAGCTCCTGGTATGGTGAGTTGTGCACAAGACCTACTTTTAACTGAAACAATGAATAGTCATGACATATCTGAAATTACTGATATTATGTTGATACTGAAGTTGATCTGTGGCTTTAAAATGGAAGCTAAAATGTAACACGAGTCATGAGTCAGAGAATGGTGTAACACCTCAGTGGCCTGGATGGTACATTTCTACAGCCCTAATACTGTGAGGGGGCATCCAATGCATCTCCATACATTAACTTACTGTAGTAACATTGGTTGTTAAGGCTCAAGTCCAGGTACCGTCTCTTCTGATAGGTTGGCATGCACATTTATATCGATATGCTTTACCCAATAATATTCGTATCTACCTGTTTTCAGTAAATACATTTTCGCTTGAATCTGTGCTGCACCAGTCAAGCACATTTCTATGTATTGACAGGATTTGGCAGAAATTACCAATTCATTTCAGGCCCTAATCAACAGATAAGTGAATCACTGTTTGCATTTGGTGTGTGTGATCATTACTAGAAGGGAATGACTGCAACTGTATATAACAAACAGGCATAACACACTGAGTTTATTTTTAGATAGTGGAATGAGAATGAATATATAGATATATGGCCAATGTAATGAAGACTTTCATTAAAGCCATACTAATAGTTGGTTTGTAGCTGGTAGCTGGCTAGTGGTTAGGCTACCAGCTGGACTTTCTGATTCGCCCTGCGATCAGAAAATCCGGGTTCGATTCCCAAGACCGCTAGGCACCGCTGAGGTACCCTGAGCTGAGGTACACTGCTCCCCGGGTGCCGTGTTCCTGGCTGCCCCCTGCTTCACTTGGTGAATGGGTTAAATTTCGTGGCTGAATTTCGTGCTGTTCACACTGTGTGCTGTGGTGTGTTCACGTATGACAAAATGGTCACTTTCACTTCATAGTTTCTTATGGCTCGTATACTCCTGCACATTAGTTCACAACCATTAGCAGTAATCAGAGTAATTTACTGGCTGTATTGCTTATCCAAATCAGCCTTTTACCTCATGATATCCAAAAGCTGTAGTGTGATAATCTCTTAGATTGCTTAAAAATCCAGCACCCACAGTTTCCAAGGTTTTTTATGAACTCTGTTGCGCCACTGCTTTGAAATCACTCTTCCCTTTAACCTGCACAAAACTCATGATGTAACATGGCATTTCTGAGCATGAAGAACAAAATAGCTTTTAGTTTAAAATGCGTTTTTGTTTTAGTTTTTAGTTTGTTTTTTGTTTAATTCTTTTATTTAGCTAAAGCTTTCCTTTACTACCAAAGTCATCAAACCATGTTTTAAGCACTTGATTGTGTTGTCGAGTTACAAAGTGTTTATGGAACATTAGCAAAATGTCTTAGAAAAGGGCAATAGCGATTACATTTGTTTATTTAGAACGTTGTGCTGTCTGCCTTGTATTTTCACCTTAAATCCACACTTTACCAAGGAAACTATGATGGCTAGAATTGCATCTAAAGGTCAGGCTGGTGTTGATGTGACTCTAAGTGGGTACTGGATTATCTAAAATGATTTTCCCTTCCAGAGCTAAGACTGTTTGCAGGATCAAGGCTTTCTCTTAGCAAATCTGTCACTGGTTCTATCTTTAGACCCTGGTTTGCGTGGAGAGAAATGTTGTTGGACTCCTGTGTTGCTTTCTTTTTCTGTCCCCGTCTCTTACTTACTGCACATCCCACCAATGCTCTGACAGTCAGAGCGCGAAGCAGCAGGGAAAACACAAGAGCAGTGCTGATGCTTGGAATGGAGCAGCATGTGGAAAGCAGAAAGACAGAGACAGAGAGGGAGAGACAGAGAGAGAGAGAGAGAGAACTGAATCAGTGCCTTCAGTGTAATAAAAAGCTCTCTCAGAGTGGAACAGCGGGCAAAGCCCCGGAAGGCTCACAATTCCTTAAATTTAAAGCATTGCATTTTCTACCAGTGCTGTATTATACATCAGTGTCGCTATAGTAAACCTTCTTTTTCCCTTTCCTACCCTCATTCTCTCTAGCACTCTCTCCCTTTTTATTCACCCCCTCCCTCTTTTCCTCTCTCTGGTCCCTCCCTGCACCCCCCTCCCTCACTCTTCCATACACATGCTCCCTGCCTCCCTCTCGCCTCACTCTCTCTCTTGCCTGCTCGCTTGCCAGTCCAACATGTTGCCTGCGCGATGCTGCGCTCCAAAGTGGAAAGCATCCTGCCGGCGTCCCGGCAGAGTCGCGGCCCCGCCGCCCGAGCCGCCACGCTGCATCTGAAAGAACTCCACCAGGAGGAGGAAAACCAACCCAAGGCTTCATCGCCTGCTGTCTCCATGTGGAGGGGGGCCATGCGCGGGAGGCGTTACCTGCTGGAGAGAGGCAACCGACCCGGGACGGGTGGAGGGTCCGGAGAGGGCAGTCGAAGGCAAAGGTCCCCTGACTGGCTATATGAGTCGTACTGCCGCATGAGCCAGCAGCACCCACTCATTGTCTTTCTCCTGCTAATCGTGATGGGGGCCTGCCTGGCACTGCTGGCTGTCTTCTTTGGCTCAGGACTGGTGAGTACAGAGGGCACAGAGAAGGTTACGAAAAGGGGCACCATTAGTGGCCCGGGCGCTGGCCTGGAGCAACCTGCATGGATAGGGGACTCGGGCTCTTAGTGTCCCTTGTTTTCTCTTTCTTTCTTAGTTCTGAGTCTTTCTCTCTTCCTTTGAGCTCTGATTCTCTCGCTGTCTTTCTCTGGGTTCAGAATTTCACTGTCTTTGCATTCTGATTCTTGCCTTTTCTCTCTGATCTCATTATTCTTTCTCTCCCTTTGAATTCTAATTCTCTGATCTGATTCTCTCACTCTCAACTCTGATCCTCTTTCTCTATCTCAATTCTGTTTCTTTCTCTGAATTCTGTTTCTTTCTCTGAATTCTGATTCTCTCTGTCTCTCTGTCTCATTCACTCTGTCTCTCTCTACCTAATGTCTCTTTCTTCCCGAGACTCAGTTTGAGACAGGTCGGTTTCCCCATTATCTGCAGCTGATGCTGCCCATCTTTTGTGCTGCTTTGGATGACAGCCAGCACATTTTCTGAGTGAAGATAACGAATGGGAGGTGGGACAAAAGCTCTGGGAAATCGGTGCTATTTACACTCCGGCCACATGCCTTTGTTTATTTTATGGAACGTTTCATCTTTGCCTTCTCTTCTACTTGATTCACCCTGAGAGCCATAAAGATCCTGCAAGGCTCAAAACAACGAGCATATCTGTAAAATCAACAGGCTTAGTCATGGCTAATTATGCTGAATGAATCGAGCAGAAACTATTAACCTGTCAATGATAAGGTACTTCCATTTAATCTCCTTCTGAGCCTAGCTCAGTTGTTGCCCCATTGAATTCAAGCCTTATTTTTCTGTGTTGCTGTGACATTCTACTCTTAGTTGCTTGTTTCCAAGGTCTACATTTTGTTTATATGGCTAAGACAATGTAAACGAAGTTAAATAATATTGTTGAGTCTTATTATTTCATTGAATATTTGACTTTTATAACTTGTCTCATGAGCATGCTGTTAATATTTACTTGCTCATTTAGGACTAGATGCAAAAGCTTCCCAAAAAAACGGAATGTAGAATAAAACTCTTTAAACTGTATTGCTGGCTTGTTTCTGAGTCTGTATGTCATGCCTGTAATCCTGTGCTCAAACACCTTGTAGAGTATGTGCTGGCTGTGTTGAGTATTTTAGGCAGCGTTTGGTGGAAAAGAGCAGCATTTATCTGAACAGCAAGCAAGAGCGAATCTGTGAGCCAAGGCAAAATATTGACACACGGCTAAACTGCAGGTTTTTTTGGGCCACAGATTCCACTTGAGCCCAGGCGAGTCACTTGAAACCACTCTAAATAACAGATCACTGAAAAAGCATCAGCTATTACACTGAAAGCAAGGCTCATCAACCTTCTGTTCGAAGGTTTGGTCTGTGTCACTAGCTAGGGCAAAACCCTTTGGATGTACATGTTTTCTTGCCCACGCTGCTGCTTTTTCTTGTGTCCTGACTGCCTGACCTACATCCAAAACTGAAGCTGGACTGGAACGTAAGGGTCTTTCCCATTCCGGTGACTGCACACATCACATCGATTGTGGAAAAAACCCGGAGAGCATGTGTGCTCTAGGGCCATTTCTGAAGATGTGTCTCTTTCTCCCCATGACCTGCTTCCACTATGCCCTCAACCCATTCAGCGGGCAGCAGCTGAAACAGTCTGCTCTGCTTGTGCTTTCTCTGCACAGTTGGTGCATGGGGCTGTGCTTGGGGGCTCAATGTCTGTCCTCTGTGCTCACAAGCCCATGCAGGAAATCAGCCCCTGGATTACCCCTTAGAAGTTTAAAGTCTGCATTTTTTCCCAGTTATTTTCCTCCTTTAAGGCTGGACCTTGTCCGTCTGCTTTGGACAGTTAAATTTATTAAAGGGATTGTTGTTGCTGCTGCTTGAAAGCCTCTGTTGTTGTTGTTGTACTGAGAAACAAAAACAACAAAATCTATCCATCCAGACACATAGCGTCCCTGAAAATATACGTCAGAAAGTACCTGTCCTGAATTGAGTCCTGTGAACCTTGAGCATCGGCACCCTTGCAGTTTTTAGCAGACCTTTCAGATCTTGCGTGTCTCAGAAAGCTGGACTTCATCCATTATGCATAGGGCTTTGTTTTTTTATTCTTTCCCCCTCTGTCTCTCTCTCTCTCTTTCTCTCTTCATCTCCACTTTCACCCAGACAGCAGATCAGGAGAAAGAGAGAGGTGGTGTGTGCGAAACAGAAGGAGAGATCCAGCCAAATTCGCTCTGTGTCATCTCCTATAACATTGAACACGTTTCTTTGCAGCTCCGGGGTAAGAGATGCGGACACGCCGGCGACAGCGTGGCAGAACAGCTTAGGATGCTGCTCCCTGCATCAGAACAGGCTCAGGCAGATTTTTGTTTTGCTCTGCAACTGTGCCAGTTGCCAGCATATGGTCAATGAATACAGTGTAAATGGCTGGCAATCAAGCTGTCTTTTCCTCCAGTTGCACTCTAACCCTGATGTGAAATGAAGCTGACTGGGTCGTTGATGTAAATGCTTTTCACATTCAGTTCCACGGCAGCAGCCAGGATTAGTAAGCCAGACCTCTGGTCAATATTTTTCAGCATGTGCACAATTCGTGTAAACATCCCAGATGCGATGAAGCAATCTGTCCCTGTGCTTCCCCTGATTTTTTTCAGACTGTGTTTGACCCTCTGAGACAACCAGTAACATTATTGTTATTGTGTAACAACGATATTGTTGCTTTAATAGAATTGCTTTGCAAATTATTATTCGTCTCTTTTCAAATTCAAAATACAGTGAACCCGCTACACATATGAAGTTCTATTCACATTGATTGAGAAGAAGTGTTGTGATTTATAAGTTCATTCATTATTTGTTTATATCTGAGTGATTTATGCCCAACTTAATTCAGGACCATTTATAATTTATGTATATGTATGTATATATTTAATATTTTTTAGCATATACTCTTTAAATTCTGTAAGAAAGCCTCAATAAATCTGCATTTGATCATTAGGATTTTGGTGGGAAGTTCATTGCTTATGTTGTGAAACATCCATCAATGATTCTCCTTGTTGACAAAAACAGAAAAGAAAACACTGTCATCTTCTCGGGGTTATGGCACATCAACCATCCAAACTAGTATTTCAGTAAGTTAGTCATTCAGAAAGTTAGCACAAATCAGTTTCTCTCCGCCACATACTGATATATCAATAATCATACATTTAAAAATAGTTTTCTTCAAACTGAAAACTAGCAAATACTACTCAAAATAACTAAAGATGAGACACTGATAAGATGCCTGTTAAATCCTAATCTCTATATTTTGTTCAGACACATGAATTGCTCGCTTGCAGTCTATATACAGCAGGCAAAATAAGTATTAACTCGTCACCAATTTTCTAAATAAATATATTTCTAAAGGTGCTGTTGACCTCAAATTGTCACCAGATGTTGGTAACAATCCATCCAATCCACGCATGCAAAGAAAGCAAACCATGGATGTCCATACATGTTGTGTAATAAATTGGAATGACACAGGGATAAAGTATTGAACAAGCTTACTGAAATGTATTTAATACTTTGGACAAAAGCCTTGTGAGCCTTGTTGACAGCTTTAAGATACCTCCTGTATGGAGAAACTAGTCACATGCATTGCTACTACCATTCCATGGGTCACGTCTATGAACACTGAGTTTTGGTTCTATCCATAGATTTTCTACAGGATTCAGGTCAGTTGATTGGCTGGCTGGCCATACTAGCAGCTTTATTTCTTTTAATTGAGAATTTCGGCTGTGGCGTTTGAGTGCATTACTTAATTTTTTTTTTTTTAAAAAAGAATTGTATCTGCTAGTTCCAGGTCTTTCTGAAGGTCTTCAAAAGTGGTCATTGGACAACTCTTCTGATAATCTGTCTGAAATCTTGCATGGAGCACCTGGTTGTGGCTGGTTTGTTTAAAAACGGTTTTCTTTCAGACACCTTTTTGTAGGCCATCGGTAGGGACCAGCTGATATTAAATTGAGTGTCAGGATTACTTTCTAATGACTGATTTCAGCTGCAGTCATGACTTTTCATGCCTTTTTGCACATTCATTTCTTTGTGTTTAATACGTTCTTTAGAACCCTTAAAATTATACTTAGAAAATTGGTGATGTTTTCAGTGCTTATTTTACCTGTTTTAAATGCTGTATACCTCATTGTCATATTTGTATTACAAAGTAACTGACAAATCTATTTTTAGCATTTTAAACAGTTTAGCAAAAGAATGACCAATGCAATAATATTGGGGTTCATGGCAAAGCTTCTGGCCTGTTCAGATGTGTCTAAATTGAGCTAATGGAAGATTGGCAACCAGGTTGTTAAAGCACAAGGCAGTCATTATAGAGATTGTGGCTCAGCGCCACACTGACCCACATGAATGCTTTTACTCACAGCAGAAGGCTGTGCAATCACTACATACTGATGACATAGTGGGTAGGGGAGGGGGAGAGGTGTCTTAAGTTAAAACAAAAGTAAAGGTTCTTTTTATTTAACTTAATTACAAGATGAAGAAATTAAAGCTGAACATGCATGTGATCCACATGTAGCAATTACTTTACATAGTTATTGTCATGTCAGCTGACTGGGGGAAGGACGCAGCTGCACACATGGGAGTTGCAGAGAGAGAGAGTTTATTAACAGTCATTCAAAGTCCCAACTGAAAACACAGCCACTGAAATTCCAAACACTAGAGCACAGGACCCCTTCGTCCGCTCTCTCGAGGTGGAGACCTCTCCTTTGTCTCCGAATAACGACTTAACCTGCCCTTTGTTAGGTTCCACTCCTGGTCTCGAGCCCCTGGTTGCACACCACCACTTGTCCTCCACTCGGTCTTGGACAGTCGCCTCTCTGTCAGTAGCCGTATGGCCGCCTGCTCCCACTCCTCGTGGCTGCTCCTAGAGAGGAAGAGACTCCCAAACACAAACTCAGTCCCTTCCTTAGCACCTGACCTCCAGCATTATTCACTGAACCCAGGGTGAGACAGTTGAGAGTTTGCTGACTCTACTAACCTGCTACCGTTACCCACAAGAGGCACTTCCCTCCAGATTCTGCCTGAAGACCCACCAACGTTTTGCTGTTCAGGCTTTTGGATTGCAGACCTTGGCTTGCTGACATAGCAGTCCTGACATTGTATGCCTGACCTTGCTTTCCAGTGACCACGCACTGTGGTTGTGGATCGACCGGGCTTTATCCAGTCTCTCCACCAATCACAGTGCGCCCCCACACACACGGCTCCTAATTAATCCAGCTGAGGAGACTCAGGCATTTGCACAGCTCCTGCCTGAGCTCTCAGCCCGGAGCACTCTAATATGGAACACCTGTGTGCAATCACCAGGTGCCTCCGAGCTCCTCACCAGCTCAGAGCCAACCTGCTGATTGCACACAGTATCCTGCCACGTGGCAAAATCAAAGGCTGCTCTCTACCAGCAGCCACCCTGAACTAAACCCAAAACACAAACAATACATAAACTAAAGGGCTGCCTCTACCAGCAGCCACCCTGAACTAAACCCAGAACATAAACAGCAAAGAAACTAAAGGGCTGCCTCCACCGGCAGCCACCCACAGACGTAACAGTTATAAATATCTATATATCATACACATCATACATACATTGCTCTGAATAGTCTAATAACAAAAAAGGTACATTTTAATTAGCATTTTTAGCAAATTAGCAGCTATTCCACCTAGCATCACTTTAAACAGATGACAGTTTGTCAACGTGTCAGTAAATACAACCTTCGCTGCATCTGCTGAAATTGCCAATACTAAGATAATACAGAGCTGTTATTACTGTCTTCCCCAATGTATGACAGCATATCCTTATGAGGATCTTTGAAATTTAAAACATGAAAACGGTAGCTGACAACAAACATCACATAAATTAAGCCAAATGACTAGTTCTATATAAAAAAATGTTCGCTTTCAGAGTCATTGCAGTTATGATCACTATCTAGTAAGGCCTTCAGTTCAGATTCCAGCTAAGAAGTTCTATCGCCTAACGGTCTATTTCTTGATTCCACATCATTTGTCAGTTTTTGACTGTTTTCTTTCCATCAGTTTTATCATGAGAATATTATTAAAATGATGTCAAAATATTGTAGTCTGTGTATTTTAGGAAACCAGTCATCAGACTTTGTTGAGTAGGCAGTAATTTAGTACAGCTTCAGAGTATTAAGGGCGTGTCGCTCTGACGCTCTGTTCTTATCTCTTGTCAGGATATCGAGGCCCATGTTGCCTTTGTCATCACTGTCCCGACGGCTCTGGCCATCTTCCTCAGCATCTTCGTTCTGGTCTGCATTGAGTCAGTCTTCAAGAAGTTGCTGCGCGTGTTCTCCTTAGTGATCTGGGCCTGTCTGGTTGCCATGGGGTACCTCTTCATGTTTTTTGGCGGCATCATCTGTCCTTGGGATCAGGTAAGACGAGATGGTTATTGGGCCCCTGAGGTTGCTGTTTTCATTCATGGGCTCTCTGTAAAAGGAGTCTTGCAGAAAACCTATTCATGAGTGGAGAGAAAACACTCTAGGATTATTGAAAAGAATGAGGAGGATATTAAAATGGAGTGCTGTGTGGAAATTAGGTCGGAAATATACAGTGTGGAATAAAATGAACAGATCTAGAGAGTACCAAAAGCACAGCTGTTATCTAAGGTCCACGTGGGTTTAGTTCACTTTATCCCATTTATTTCTGCCCTATATCCAGATATAGGGTTTCTTTCTTGTGCAAAGTGACTAAGATACCCTTTAGGCAGTGTGCTATCTTTGTTATGGAGTGCTCATTGTCCAGCCTCTTAGATTGTAAAGTTGTGTATGTTAAGTCCATTGATATTATGATCACATGAACTAAACGGCAGTACAGTATTTACAAATGAAATGTCAGATATCTAGCAAAATTACTCAGTGTTCTGTATTGCCCCTTGAGTTATATTGTCCACTAGGTAACATGGCTTTTGGTTTTTTGCTGATTGTTTTTTCTTGATTCATCCGCGACTAGTTAATACCCAGCTATGGGACATACCATTCTTGGCTGGAACTTATTGCTACTTCTCTTATTGCTATGTTGCACATATGTGGTGGAATCATCTGCTGTTGTTCTGTATTAATGTATTTTTAACATGACCTGACTCTGGTTTGAAAGAGTGCGTAAAGTAGGTACATTTGTTGAAGTATTAGAAGAAGCGTGTGCAAGTTTGACTGTCATTTCTAATGTCTTATTTGATGTAAATAAGAAGGCAATGGGTTAGGCCCATTCGACCTTAAATATGTTATGTGACATTGCATCCAGACATTTCGGCTCATTTTTTAAAACCAGCCTTCACTCTCTAATGGCTGACAAAGGCTGGATAAGAGGAGGTAACTAATAAAGCACAAGAGATATGTAGCAGTAAAGTATCTTTATTGCAAAATTACTGTCCCATTTTATCTGTGTAGTGGGCTTTTTAAGCTTGTTAAGGCTGTATATACAGGGACTAGACACGTCATTAAGTACACCTACCTTGTATTTACCCTCATTGTTCATTTTATCAGCTCCACTTACGATATAGACGGTAGTCCATCTGTTTCTCTGCGTCATTTGTCCTCCTTTTACTTCATTCATCAATTATCAGGAACCTCACAGAAGCACAAGTAAGCAGGTATTATTTGGGTCAAGGGTGACTGTCGGCACAGCAGTACTGCTGATACAGTAGTGGCATGTTAGTGTGTGTGTGTGTGTGTGTGTGTGTGTGTGTGTGCTGCATGGAGTGGATGATACACAGTAAAGCTGCTGGATTTTTCAGACTCTTCACCTCTGCTGGGCTGAAAATAGTCCACTAACCAAAAATATACAGAAATGTCCTGCGGCCGGAAAGTGATGAAAGACTAGAGGATGACCGACACAACCTATACAACAAGATGAACTATCATCAGTAACTTTACATCTATAATGTAGACCAATAGGGTTAGATATGTGTAATAGAGTGGGCAGAAATTAGACACCGCATTAAACAATATATCTGTAAAGTAAGTGGAACTGATAAAATGGTCATTGATTGAAGATGATTCTTAGGTGCACCTAATGAAGTAGCTCTTCAGTGTAAATAACTGCCTGGTGCCAGCAATAGTTTTCGGAGGATACTTGTGTTAATTGAAATGTATTCAACTGTGGGACGAGTTCAGATAGTAACCAGAAGTGTGACCTGTCTATGGAAAATGATGTATTTCATGACGAATATTGTGTTGCTAGGCTGGTGGTGGCAGTCTGATACTGCAAGTGTAGCCTGGGTCTTAGTCTTTTGACGTACTGTACCTTTGGAACGAGTGGCATATGGTGAAAGACAAACAAGGCTAATGTCAGACATAGAAGGAACAATGGTTTCCTGTGTCAGTCAATAACCTGTTTCCTTCTGGATTAAGAAGACTACATGAATGGCTCTGAGGAGCTGCAGTCACCAGTCAGACCAGCTGACTTGTGAATTTTTGAAATATCACATCAATATTAGTTACTTAAGTCATATGCTGTATTGATAACAATCTCTCTGTAATCAAGCAGACCCATATACTAATAAGAAAAAAGCATTTACTTTCTTATGTGAAGGATGAATATGCTGCTTGTAAACCAGACATAATATGCTCCTCTTTGTTTAGTCTCTGCCTTCAACAATGCACTGTCTTCTTGAAGAAAAGAGGGAGGCGGAGAAACACATCTTAGTATTACAAGGTGTTAAGGGTTCTTCTTTTTGAGCTAAGAGAGTTGGGGAGGTTTCTTTGTTTGAACCACTATCGTTCAGCTTTCTAGCTTTCTACTATCTTTCTATTTTGGTCTCCCATGATGCTTGGCTTTCAAGTTCCACCTCCAAATATCTGATACAGATGAGGTAAGCAATAAAAACTGCTTAGTACATTAGGGGTTAATACTCATTTGTTTTTAGCATCTCACATGTAGAAACAACACATTTTTTTAATTTTATGTAGTGAACACATCCATTAGCAACTTTATTTGGTCACTAGAAGGTTGTGTTTGGTATTTTTTCCCACGTATTGTTCATTCTGGGTTTTCACTGTGTGCAGTTAGCTCGGTAATGTCTGTGCCTTCTGGCTCTCTGTAACAAATACAGTCAGTAACCAGTCTTCCACCCTGCCTTGCACATAAAGGTGAGATTGGCCTTGATGTGTCTCTGAGGTCACCTTCACATCAAAGTTTTTTTCCCTGTGTGAACGCCCAGGCCCTTTTTTGTCGTTTAGGACTTTGTGAAGCCTCCCTTGTCTGAAACAGTACCCAGACACGGTTATGATTTTGCAGTGTGTGTAGACTGTGCTTTATGTGTTTATAGTATTACTAGAAAGCTTGAATCAGAATAACTTCTGAGGTTCTGAGTCTCAGCATTCTGTGCAATTTGGGTAATTGCATGTGAAATGCCAAGCAAAGTCACGGCTATGTCAAGGCGACACGAAAGGGACAAAGCTTTCTTTGTTTACCACGTCTCTTCACCAGCTTATAACCACTGGAAAGGAGGGACACCCTGGGCCAGGCACTAAACTGAAAAGGTCTCCTCCCTCGCACTGTTAAAATGACTAAGACGCTAATCTGCCGTTACCGTGGTGTTACGCTGCCTAGCACATCTGCTTTGTCCCTGAAACAGAGAGAGGCCGGAGAAGAAGCAGAGCTGATTAAACACCTTTCTGCCATGCTGTGCTGGGAGGCAACAAAGAAATACTTCAGAATCAAACAGTGATTAAATGTTTGCTTTTGAATTCCAAACCCGCTTGCATTCATATTATAGAGCTCATTGCGAGATTAGCTTCAGTCTCGTCTCCTACTGCCAAAATACAATCCAGCCATTTTGGTAGCTCTTTAGTGGGACAGGTGCTCAGGCAGATCTATATTAAGTTCCTCAGAAGTGTCTATGTTCTTAATAGCATAGCAGACATAAAGGTTCCTTCAGTACATTAAATAGTTCTGTATCTGTTTCTGTTGGTGGCATTCACTACAGTAGCTGGCGTTTTACATGTCAGTCAGTCTGACGGTTCTGGCAGTTCAACAACAAAGCTCATGGCTCTCTATAGCTGGAGCAGAGTGAACCTTAAATAATCAATAAACATAAATGAACTAGAATAAACATGTAAAATGAAAGAGAAAATCCTAAAAGAAGTGTAAAATTATGGTTGTTGCCTATGTTTTACCCTTTTTTTTAATCAAAAAGTACACGTGTTAACTTGTGACCTATCTCTGCCTTTTGCCCCGTAAGACCACTGTGTTAGGTTCCAGCACCCCTACTGGTTAAGGATGAAAAAGGTCAAAAAGGGTCAAAAAACTGACTTTGCTTAGAATCAAAGAACTTGCACAGGTACTGTCTTCTTTTCAGACACCTCCAAAACTACAAACCCCCGCCAAGACAAAATGTCTTCAGCTGCTCATGTTGGCTTGTAATCTTAAGGTGCATTTACATAAAATCCTATAGTCAGATATGAATTGTAATGAATTCTAATGGGTTACAGATGGTCACAGAGCAACAAGGGGTTAGCAATATGGCTGTATATCTTATCGTGAGAAATAACACCACAGTGTGTTTTCTGCATATGTTGTGAACATCATCACTACTTAAGGGACCTTGACCAACTGCGTCTTTCATCACAACGAGAATGCAGTGAATTAAATAAATAAATTAGTAATTTGTTTGTCATTTGTTTTGCTGTTATATTGTTAGTTTTAACTTATTAGCTATTAGAAACAAACACTGTTGTGTGTTGTGAAAATTGCATCTTTAATTTTTAATAGTACGCTTAAAGCAACACCCTGTAGATCAGTATACGCTCCCCAGGAAGAAATCTGGGATCCCATTAAATATTTGGAGCATTGCTTTCAAATATGACCACATGACACTTGGCATCATGAAGAGAGTGCACGTTCATCACAGAGTTGAATATATATTCTTATCGACCTACAGTCACACACCCTGCTGAAAATAGCTTTAGAGAGACCCCAGTCAACTATTGATCACAAGCACGTGTGCACAGACAGACAGACACACACACACACACACACACACACACACACATGCACACACATATAAAGTTAACAGATGGAACTGCTGTTTTATAGGAAACAGGGAGCTTCTCACACTGTCTGAGCCAGGCAGTAAAACAACTCTCCATCCATACACTACAGTCTGTCTCTGTGGTATTCTGTGTTTTTGTAAAGTGTGTGCATTATGAACTCCAGCCAAGAACTGTGCATTAGATAATTTCACTGCTTCCCCTTGCAAATACCACATGTGTGGAGGTTTTTATGTCTTTGCTAGACATATTATTATAATTAATTGTGTTTCTTAGTTTCACTTCTTATCATCACTGTCTAGAAAACCATCCCAGCCAAAGTGGTTAGGAGGCTGTATCGGGTCTTTTGGATATTTACAGTACGTACATTAATTCATTTGATTTTCATGACATGCAGAAAATAAATGTACTATAAGAATATAATAATTACGAGAATATAAAATGTGAAATTTACAGTTATCTATCTACTTTCGAATCTGCCTCTGTCTTTCTTTCTTCCTATTAATGTGCTAAATCTTTTTTCCACTTTGTTCATTTTGCTTTGGTTTGACAATGAAGTGAGTCATTTGGCTTGAAATAAGGATAATCCATTTGAAAACGTGATTAGACAGTGGCAAATAAAGCTCACTGTAGAGGAAAGCAAAATGGCCATATCCTGTATGATTTGTGCTTTTTCAGGTCTGGCATGTTTGCCTCCTCATTCTCTACAAAATCAAGAACTGGGTAAACAGAGAAGCAGATGCATTTTTTTGTTTTACGTCATGGTTGGTCATTCAACCAGCTTTGGCTATGGAGCTAGGATAACAACAACTTTCTGAAGCATAAATCATTGCCTGTCTGATTAAAACATTTAGGGTCAGTAGTCTAAATAAAAAAACAACACATTTATGAGGAATATGAAGTGGAAATCTGAGAATGGTGGGCAGGCTTTTTGAAGATGCTGAAGGTTTTTTTCCTTAAATGAAGACATCTATGGCTATAGCATAGCCTAACAAACCAGCAAGGGTAAATATGACGAAAGTGTGGTGGTGTCTAGCTGGAGCGACAAACTGAGAGCCTGTTTTGATGGTTAGGCCTGGAATAGTTCCTTTTTCCTCCCTTGTTTTCAGTGTGTGTTTCAGTGTGCTGTGTTTACACGTCAGTGTGGTAGCTAGGATACCCTCAGAGTAAAGGTCAAGACACAGACGACATGTGCCAAAGGCAGGGCACAGTACCTTGAATGGCCAGATTGTCTTCTATACTGCTTTCCTTCCCTGGGCGTTTCTCAGGCGTTCATTGACTTATTCTCTTCCTGTTCACTTTATCTTTCCAAGCTATTGACTCAGCAGGTGTCTGTAATGAATAAGGACATCCGAAGAAGAAGACAGGAGAAGTTTTCTGTTACCACAAACAATGTCGTTCCAATTTTGATGAAGCCTCAAAACTGCCATTTTAGTAGTTAAATTAGAAGGCAGTGAGAATGGAGAACATGTCTGCAAACGGTGTCACTTTTCTGTGGTATGAATGTTGAGCCTACAGATTGCTTTGGCTGAGCTGACAGTATTGTCTACTCACAGACATTGCTTGGTCCCCTTGAAGCAGAAACTCTGCAAGACTGTCTCCAGACACATAGTGTGTTCACAGCATATGTTCTGTTCCAAGCAGGAAAAATACTTTTAGCTCTCTTGACTCATATTGAGCAGCTGCTGGAGCTAGTTAGCTGTCTACTGTATCCTGAGGGGCATCATTGCTAAAAACGAGTTATGTTAATACAAGTATCTCTGTGATGTTCATTTAATGTGGTGGATTGTCTCTAGGCACAGTGCAAAAGTCTCTGTTCTTTCTGAACATGAGTTTCACACATGTCCTTCATAGTTATACAAGCACACCCCAAAAGATTATGTATCAGGACACTACACTGGAGGCATGGACCTCTATGTGATACCAGGAAGAGCCAAGACGCATTGCATTCAGTGAAGTTTTACTCTCTTCAGGTTAGCCAAAGCTGTACAAATTCCTCTGGAGGTAAACTGTCATTTGAGGCTCTGGGATGCCTCTGATATCTTTCCAAAATATCTTCCCAAATGCAATGTATATACAAACAGTGTGTATGTGCTAGAAATGTCCTTCCTCAGTCTCCACAGATCCAAAACCTGAAGAATCATAGATTTTGTATTTGGAGCCAAAAGCGACCAACTACCTTCTGATGTTTTAATCTCTAGACAGACAGACTGCACCAGCGCTCTCCACTGCATTAACATGTCTGGAGCGCACTTTTCATTTTCTGTTTTAGTCAATTGGATGCTTATCCCAGGGCCACAAAGCTTCCTCTGTCTCTGGAGCACTTATCTGCACAGGCCAGCCCATCACCCCTGCTGAGACTGGCTGCTCTATGAGACCGACAGTCCCCATTGCATACAAGCTGAGCAGCAGCAAAAGCAGGGCAAACCGAGTACCCTACATCTCGCACTTCGCATCTGCCTGTACTAAGCCAGTGTAGGGGGAAACCCAGGCTTGCAAATATGCTTTAGTTTTCTTTGTTACTGAGCAACCAATATATAATGAACAACCAGTCATGCTTGAGTTTTAGATTGAAGCTAGCATGTTATTTGTCTTTATGTTTAGCAATTATAACGCATTGATCTGAGACTGGTATTTTTTAAAGCATTATAATATTTAAATCACTTTAACAGATTGTTTGAAAGGACACATTAACACCATGGGCCCAGTGTAGGCTTAATGCTGTTTAATGCTGTCTGCTATGATGAATGATACAAGGTGCAAAATTCATCTAAAAGTGCCACCACTTGGTGTCCTACTATTATTACTATTAGCACATTACTATTGGATTTCTCTGCTTGATTACCGGCTTATTTGTTCTAGCCATTCCACATAATTCAGTTACCAGCATTGCATTTCATGCTGCTAAAGTGGAACATGAAGTAAAGTAAATTACATCTGAATTTTAGATGATAACCTCTGTTTATAATGAAACCCTAATGGAAGGAACTGGCAGAGAAATTGGTCAATGAGACACAAACAAGACAGTACATTTCACATCAAATAAGCCAATGCTTTGTTGCTGGTAATGGATATGTCATGTGGCAGTCATATTATGGTAATTGACATATAACAACTGAGGACAGTTTGAATTTAGGAACTTCTTTTGAGCTTGGCATACAGGAGAATTGGCCCAAGTAATTTTCTATCAATTTAACGAGGTCATTTTTTTGTCAAAAGGTTGTTTATAAAAATCATTAGCTTTTTAGTTATGGGGTACTCTGGTCCTTGTTACAACATGTCGAGACTGTACTGTAATTAATGCATGCACGCTTTCTTTTGTATGCGCTGTTGTTTTCTTTTGTAGAGCAGGGTAAATACAGTAATAAATTAATTTAATTTACAGCAATAAATATTAGACTTCGCACGATACCACTTTTTGATGTCCAATACCGATATTGAAAATTTGGATATCTGCTGATATGATACAATCTTGTACTTGCTGAGTCTGTTTTTAAACAGAATTAAAAAAAAAATTCTTTAAAAAAATGTCCGGATACATTTTGTATATCTTCACACAAATACAAATATCATAACTGCGATATAATAAAGGAGAAACATTGCACAGAGAACATGGTCTAGTAAGATGTTCCCTATGTGGTGCCGTTTGTTAAAACAGCTTAACAAATTTAGACCTTTCCAACGACCCCTCTTTCGCCATAATAGGGGTTTCGGACAAAAGTAATGGGACACCCGGGCGCGGTGAAAGATATAACGCTGGATCTCCCGGGACTATTATGGCAAATGAGGATCTTTGGAAAGGTCTCATCAAGCCTTATCTAACTGTGAAGTTTCACAGAGATTGATAGTTGCCACGCCTAGAAAAACAGTGAGCATGTTCTGTTGGGGTATAAAGTATTTATACAACTAGGCGAGGTGTCCCAATACATTTGGCAGTCTTGGCTTTTTCTTCTTTGAGTCCAAAGTAAATCCAAAGTAAATCCAATCTGTTGACATGTTCACGCACAACAGAAACTTGTATCACGTGATGCACGTCGCAAATCACGTTATGCGTGCTGTAATTATTTTCCGTATTTTTTAGCGGATCAGATTATGTTTTTTATTTTCTAACAGTAAATGAGCAACAGAAGTATACACTCATCCACTGAAAAACAGTAGAGTCTATAGTTAGCAGCCCAGCAAGACACTCGTTAGCAGCACTGACCGTATAAACTGAAACTGTTTCACACTTTTAAGACAAACCATACGTAGCACTGTACTTGCCTTGTGGTCAGTATAAATATATAAATGGTTGGAGGAAACGAGGAGAGCACCATCACTCCATATCAGTTCTCTTCATTTCCATAACATAAGGGTCATGCCTGATGCAGCCAGGCTTGAGGACAGGTGGAGGCTCTTGCTGGTGCAGGCATGCAAGTGAAGGGTGCTGGTGGAAAATGGCATAGAGACAAGGGGAGCCTGCATAAAGGAGATGCATCTGACTGGCAAAGAGGTGGAAGTTCTTGCTATATAGTTTTAGGCAATGTTATGAAGTGCTGCAAAAATAAGAGCATGTCCAGTGAATGGACGGCCTACATTTGTGGGGCAGAGGATGATTATAGTTTGGAAATGTGTAAATAAACAGAAGGGCTTATCACAACCAACTTACTTGACTACTTCATTTCTTATCTTTGTTTTGTGCTTCATTTGTTGCTGCCTGTTGCAGGCAGACTTGAGAACAGCTGGAGGTTCTTGTTT
>JBBPDC010000007.1:22309466-22325227 GCA_037974485.1 Hemigrammopetersius urotaenia | reverse complement strand
AGAAACATTTTGTGTGACAAACATGCAAAAGAATAAGAAATCAGGAAGGGGCAAATAGTTTTTCACACCACTGTATGACAATAAACTTCAACTTCAACTTCAACACAAAGCCTCGCCCAGCTTTTAACTTGGCAATCAACAATTTCATATACTGATGTAATCACAGCGTTTTTTTAATTCGATTTTTCAGACTTGGTGATTTTTTTTTTTTATCACTTACCCTTTTTAATTTTGTTAATATTGGTAATAGTGAGAAATGTTAGGGTTGGGTATGAATATATTTGATATAGGCCATCCAGTTAATGTAAATGTCATGTTTTTAGTTGTTAAAATCTGATGAGGAATATTTCATTTCATTTTTTGTTGTTTTATTTTTCAGTTTTCCCCCTAGAGATTGCCACCTTATCATGGTCAGGGGGTTTGCATGCTTCAGTGACCCAGTCAGTACAATAAACAATATTTGGAGTCAGTATGCATTTGTAATAAAAGTGAAAATCATGGTGTCAACATTTAGAATCATTCCAAACCAAAACTTTGATGAAACATCCTTAAACATGTTTATTCTTGGGGTAGATGCAACTTCAGGACACACTTAGCCATAGGTCTGCGAGTATGACCAACCCTGAAAAGTTGCTTTTAAGAAATGAGTTTATTTGTATAAATTATGCATTAACAAATTAAGTAGTTGACGCTCACTGGTTTTCTCAAATGAACTGTCATAATTATGACCAGCGGCTACCTAAAAATGTAAAAAAAATCAACTCCTATGGATCTGTTATTATCATGTGTGGGACCTGAGGAAGGAGGACACAGAAGCAGGAGTACTGGAAGACTCCAAATGGCTTTAATCTGAAATGAAGCCTGAACAGTTTTTTGAAAATACAGGGAAAGCAAACCCAACACAGTCCTTTCACTTAAGCTCTGAGGGTCTCTCACTAGCTCTGGACTTGGGACCGAGGGTAACGCTCCGTCTAGGATGCGAAGATGTCACTCCATAGTAAGGGCAATCCTGATGCGTTTTACTCCTATTCAGGAGTCTTGAGGAGAGTGCGAAGGCTGTGACTCAGCCGCAATGAGTCAAACCTAGTCTAGTGCTGACGGGAGACAGCGTCTGCCCAAATTATCCATCGGCCCACTGGGCCAGTCCAGCTCGGGTAGCTATAATAAGTTAATAACTTGTTATAATAATAATAATGCATTTTATTTATAAGCGCCTTTCACAACACTCAAGGTCACTTTACAGAAGTTATTAAGTAATAAAAATAGAAGAATAAATAAGTTAAAAAGAGTTCATAATCCTTGTGGTATCCTTCAGATGCGCACTCTCCACGGTTACGGGGGGCCAGCAGAATGTCTTTAGGCATGATGGTGACTCTCTTGGCGTGGAAGGCGCACAGGTTTGTATCCACGCATAGATCCACCAAGTCTCGCCTCGCTGGCCTCCTCCAGGGCCATGGCGGCAGAGCTCTGGAAGCGGAGGTCGATCCTGATATCCTGAACGATCTCGTGCGCCAGGCGCTGGAAGGACAGCTTGCAGATCAGCATCAGTTATATGTTAATATCATTCAAAGATGTAGCTTTGACTGCATGAAAAACATCTTTGATCTCTTTATCTAGTAGCATTTTTTATAACTATTTGTAAGTTATTTACAAACTTATTTATACCTGCAGAACTGGGAGTCAGAAATATCGAAATTGCAGATCAGCTCATTTCTAAGTCTATATTGTCAGATCTTCCACCTCAGCCACACCTACGTCAGTCTCCATGCGCTGGTTTGTTTACGTTTGAAAGCGGTGCCTGGAAACACACCTGCAGCGAGTGCTGTAGCCACGAGCTGATTTGCGTTGCCTAGGCACCAGCGAGTTAGAATCAGCTGTGTCTCCTTTCTGCTTATGTCAAGCCTTGTTTGTATTTATGTGTCTCTGTTTTCTGATTGGTTGTCTATGTCTTGCACTTTATGTCTCCTTGGTTTAAAAGTTGGACGGTCCCGAAGCTGGCATGCTGTCTCTCGGATTACCTGTTGACTGGATTCAAGCTCATGTTGTGAGTGAAGTATCTGACTCTCACATGGAGAGACTAATAAGAGGCTCTCTGCTTCAAAGATCTCTCTCCCCCCCCCCTCTGTCTCCTGTGTTCATAGAAGTGACCAGCTGGGCTGTCCTGCCAGCAGGCTGGTACCCCTTCTCGTGGCTGCTGCGCATCATGGCGCGTCTGGATCTCCTTGTGTTCCCAGTGATTCCTAAAGAGGAGTGCTCTAAATGCATTGTCCGTTTCACTCAGGAGACATTGTACTTCAGTTAAAGAACTAGTTCTGTTTGTGTTATTGCCAAGCTGTACTTCAGATTTTAATAATGAATGAGAGCCAAGAGCTTTAGACATGCGTAATTTGATCTATTCACAGATCAAAAGAGCACAACTGTGTATTATTCTTCATTTAATCTTTGTGCATAGATATTGATTTTATTGAACTTTGACACTAATGTATTTTTCCCCACCTTGTAACTCACACAAATCAAACTGGTAATACATGTAAATAATACACACAAAGAGCATTGACCAATTTTTCCATAACTTTCCATGGTTGCATGTTATACAAATTTTTGTGTAGATATGTGTATGTTTACGCTGCCAAATACATCAAATACATAATTTTCTTATAGAATATCAATACAATGGAAGTGGCAGATATGCTAACACGTGACGTTAATTAATGTCCCTGTTTTTTGCGAGTATAGAGGTGTAAATTGTTACAGCCAGGAATATTTTAATCCACCATTCTTTTAAAATGGACATGATAACACTCCCAGCCATGGAGAAGCACAATCCAAACACAGCTAAAGTAGTGAAATAATGTATATCGGTCATATACATCATGACTCCAGACAAGAAAATAACCGATGGTGGTAGACTTAAACATCGCAATATGTGATAACAGGCAGTGCTGTGATGAAAGGCATGGATGACAAAGATGACAAAGCCCAAGGTATGAAGGGCATATAAAAACCGAAACTTGCTGAAATTAGCCAGACACTAATTGTGGCTGCCTTTCTAATAATGCTGCTTGTCTTATTGGTCTTGTAGTTTATTGGATGCACCACAGCAAAATAACAATCCACACAAACACAAGCCATGAACAGAGGTTGGCTACACAGTTTGATCACACAGCACACAGATGTCGCAGCTTTTGAGGGAGCGTGCAAGTGGCATGCTGACTGCAGGAATGTACCAGAGCAGTTGCCAGTGAAATGAATGTTCATTTCTCTACCATAAGCCATCTCCAAAATGTGTTTCAGAGAATTTGGCAGTACATCCAACTGGACTCACAACCGCAGACCACGTGTAACCACACCAGCCCAGGACCGCCACATTCAGCATGTTCACATCCATGATGGTCTGAGACCAGCCACCCGGACGCTGCAGCAACAATTGCTTTGTATAACCAAAGAATTTCTGCACAAACTGTCAGAAACCATCTCAGTGAAGCTCATCTGCATGCTCGTCGTCCTCATCGGGGTCTGGACCTGACTGCAGTTCGTTGTCGTAACTGACTTGAGTGGGCAAATGCTCACATTCGATGGTGTCTGGCACGTTGGATAGACGTTCTGTTGACGGATGAGTCCCGGTTTTCACTGTTCAGGGCAGGTGGCAGACAACGTGTGTGGCATTGTGTGGGTGAGAGGTTTGCTGACTTCAATGTTCTGGATGAAGTGGCCCATGCTGGCAGTGGGGTTATGGTATGGGTAGGGGTATGTTATGGACAACAAAAACAGGTGCATTTTATTGATGGCATTTTGAATGAACTGAGATACAGTAACGAGATCCTGAGGCCCATTGTTGTGCCATTCATCCACAACCATCACCTCACCATGTTGCAGCATGATAATGCACAGCCCCATATTGCAAGGATCAGTAAACAATTCCTGGAAGTTGAAAACATCCCAGTGTACGACAGCATGTTCCAGTTCTTGCCAATATTCAACTTTGCACTGCTGTGGACCAACATTCCACAGCCCACAATCAACAACCTGATCAGCTCTATGCGACAGAGATGTGTTGAATTGCGTGAGGAAAATGGTGGCCACACCAGATACTTACTGGTTTTCTGAACTCCCCACCTAAATAAGGCAAAACTGTGCACATTTCAGAGTGGCCTTTTATTGTGGGCAGTCTAAGGCAATATTCCTGCTGTCTAATCAGCACCTTGAGGTGGGATGGATTATCTCGGTAAAGGAGAAGTGCTCACTAACACAGATATAGTGAACTATAGATTTGTGAACAATATTTTAGAGTAATGGGTCTTTTAAATATGTAGAAAATGTTTCAGACCTTTGAGTTCAGCTCATGAAAAATGGGAGCAAAACAAAAGTGTTGTGTTTATATTTTTGTTCAGTGTGAGTAAGTGTGGTGGTTTGTAACAGGAATGACGTTCACAGAGGAAAGGTATTCAGGAGTGAAGTCATTTAAGGCTTTTAGGGCATTTAGTAATCCAATCTTAAGGTGATATGCATATCAACATTATGCGATTATTTGCTTACTGTGCTACAGTGTGTCTGCATGATAAGCTCGTACATATCAAACATGTTTCTGCCGTCAGACCACTCCGTTGTACAGACAGCAATATTTCCTTACAGTCTTTACCTTTTTATTCACTAATGAGATTATGAGATTTAGATCAGTTTTATTTTACTGTTTCACTTTTAAGAGGAACTTGTCAGTCACTCTTTTTCCTCATCATATCTTGTTGTTACTTCACATTTAACACTGGGGGGGTTAAATTACTGAAGGGACCCAGATTTAACATGCTGAGGCTTAAACTGACAATATGTTTTTAAAAAACTGACCTAGTGATGAACTGAGAATTGTTGGCACATTTTGATTAGAATAAGCATTCAGGTTGTAAATAAAAAACTATATTTGTTTTTCTCCATGCATTTGTGTAACCAACATTTAAAACAAATGAATACATTAAGGTTTTTTTTCCTGTAGAAATAAACTTTTATTTAATTCACAAGTCGAAGAACATAAATGTGTTGGATTATCCATTTAATTTCCGTGCAGCAACATTGATTGTTTTGTCCCACACCCTTCATAACTTGACTTTCCATAAACAATTGCATGTTTTGCAAATGTGGTGCATGCAGTGATACTGCTGTCCATCATTCTATCAGTCAAATACATCATTTTAAAAAGATTTTTCTAAAGAATATCAATCTCTTACTTACATAAAAAGAAAGTGATAAATGCACTGACATGGGATGCTGAATAATGTTCCGGTTGTTTTTTAACCAGTATTGAGGTATATTTTATTTATATATTTTATTCCACCATTCTTTTAAAAATGTCAGCTTACCCAGAGAAGCCAGATTCAAAATAGGCATGATAACACACCCAGCCATACAGCAGCACAATCCAAGCATGACTAAAATACACAGATAAGTTACTCTGGTCATAGGCATCAAGACTCCAAACAAGAAAATAACTGATGGTGGCAGATAGACTATGAATGTCATAACAAAGCTGTTGACAATGGCATGAAATGCTCTCTTCTTCTGTGGATGTATGTTCTTGTTTGCTGATGGATCTGGTTTTCTCAGTGCTCTAAGTATTGAAACATCACAGAATGTGATAACAGGCAATGATATGACGAAAGGCATGGAGACTAAATAAAATGTGAAAGTCCAAGGTGTCAAGGCCATATATAAACCAAAACTTGCTGAAATTAACCAGACTGTAACTGAGGCTGTCTTTCTTATAATGCTGCTTGACTTATTGGTCTTGTAGGTTATTGGATGCATCACAGCAAAATAACAATCCACACAAACACAAGCCATGAACAGGGGGCGACTGCACAGGGCTATGGCGTAAATGAAATTCATAAAATACTCAAATGTTTGGTTGTACCAAACCAGATAATTAAAGAAACTGATGGGCATAATGCCTGTGAAAGTCAGATCCATGGCAGTGAGGTTAAGCATAAATATGTCATTAGTGGCTTTTTGTCTTCGTCTACGGAGAAGCTCCAGTACTAATATCAGACTGGCAGGAAAACCCAGCAGAAAGGAGGCAACAGAGAATCCAGACCAGATCCAGTATCCCAAAGGTTGGTCAATACACATTGTAAAATAGTCTGAAGCACTGATGTTGTCTGGAGATGATAAATTAAAAGATGTGGACATCACTCCGCTTGTCTAAATTATAGATGTTCACTTCTGAAAGAGGAACAAGTATGAATTGAGACTGTGGAGAAACAATTCTACAATACATATTCTATAAAATTATATCTTTGGAATTTCACAGGCTGTTATTTAGAATATTTTTTTTTTTACCTCCTAACAGCTCAGAAGTCCACCAGCACAGAAATCCAAACAGCAGACTTGATTTATGAGGGAGGGACAGGTGATACTGTTGGGTGTTTTATTAGTCCTGTCTGTCTTATATAATTCCTTTTTTAAATATGAGGGGAGGGGGCATGAGGGAAGGACTAGGAAAGGAAAGCTGAGAGGAGGTAAAGGAGTAAGTTAGTAATAGCACTATCTTGCATTAAACCTGTCCGTTTGTTTCTGGGATCTTTTGGACTTCGAGAAAGGACCAGTTTAGGGAGTTAAGCCGAAGACAGTTATGCAGTATTGAGTCTTTTGTTTCCTTCACACAATCTTCAGTCATATCTTTTCTAGGTTTATCATCTGGTTTAGCTCATATATGTCTTGAAGCGGTTCAAATTATTAATCCTCATGATTGCAAATATAGTTCATGTGCACTATCTGAAATTAAAATTGAATTAAATAAATACATTTTAAATGCATTGTTTTTCAAGATGAGAAGAAGATGAGTATAATTTGTAGTAAATGCCATCTTTCAATTTTAATATATTAATTCACAAGGAGGATGCTCAACATCTGGCATTTCCAAAAGTTCATGGTGTTATAAACCCCAGGAGTTCTTGACCTGGGGGTCATGAAAAACATTTTGCATGCCGATTTTTTATATTTATATTGGAGAGTGACTTATCCACAAAACACATCAGACCAATGATATCTCTTTTACATTATGCTAAAATACAGAATGACTCAGAATGACTGAATTAACCCACACAGGAAAGGTAGATCTCTACTTATTATCTAGCACCTATGTGTGTGGCGGGTATGTAGTAGCCTTTAGCCAAGCAGCTAAACAAGTAGCTAACCTAGGGTCATGCTTCATTACCATATAAAATTCTTGTAAATTAACATTATGTGATTATTGCTTACTGTTAAACTGTGTATCTGCATGATAGGCTTGGACTTATCAAAAATGTCTACCATCTGAAGCAGACCACCCTGTTACAAAGACAATAGAACTTCTTTAAAGTCTTTACAATTTCCTAATGTCTTTAATTTATTCGTTTTGCACACTTCACTTTTTATTAATGAATGAGACCCATGAACTTTAGACTTGCAGTTCAGTTTTATTTGACTTTTTCACTTGTAACAAAGAAGAAGAGCTTGTCAGTCAGTACTTTTTATTATCAGATCATTGTTTTTACTTCACATTCAACACTGGGTGATAGATGCAGTAATTTTACAGCCTTAACATGCTGTTGCTCGCATTATCATTAAATGAAAAAAGAAAACTTTAATGACAGTGGCAAACTGAGACCTGTTGGCACATTTTGGGAAGAATAAGCAATCATGTTATGAATAAAAAAGATACAGGAGTTATGCACTATTGCAACATATTTTGGGCGACCAACTATTTCTTTAAATCTAATACAGTAAGGCTTGTTTTCTGTAAAAAAAAAACTGATTTATGCAACACACAAATCACAGAGCATGGTAATGTAGGATTATCCATTTAATCTGTGCATAGATATTGATTTTGTTGAGCTTAAACCCTAATGTATTTTGTCCCGCAGCGTTTGAAACTTACTCACACAGATCAAGCTGGGAATAAATGTAAATAATATACACACAGAGCATTGTAGAACTTTCCCTTAGAAGGTTTCATATTTTGGACATTTTGTTTGGCTGTATGTACAGTGTCCATCATTCTATTGGTCAAATGTATCATTTGAACGTGTATATAATTTGATTTTCCTATAGAATATCAATCTCTCCTTGAAACACAAAGGAAACAATAGATACATTACCATGTGTTGTTGAATAATGTTCCAGTGTTTTGACTAGAATTCATGTGTTGGAAAAGGGCATTGTTATCGCCAATGATATTTTATTCCACCATCCTCTTAAGAAGGCCAACTTACCAAGAGAAGCCAGATTCAGAATCGGCATGATAAAACAGCCAGCTGTGGGGAAGCACAATGCAACCACAGCTGAAGTACAGAGAACGTTCATAGGCATATTGACACCACACAAGAAAATAACCGATGGTGGTAAATAGATGACAAATGTCATAACAAAGCTATTAACAATGGCATGAAATGCTCTCTTCTTCTGTGGATGTATGTTGTTGTTTGCTGATGGGTCTGGTTTTCTCAGTGCTCTAAGTATAGAAACATCGCAAAATGTGATAACAGGCAGTGTTGTGATGAAAGGCATGGAGCACAAAGGAGATGTGAAACTCCCAGGTGTCAAGGCCATATATAAACCAAAACTTGCTGAAATTAGCCAGACTGTAACTGAGGCTGTCTTTCTTATAATGCGGTTTGACTTATTGGTCTTGTAGGTTATTGGATGCACCACAGCAAAATAACAATCCACACAAACACAAGCCATGAACAGGGGGCGACTCCAAAGGAATAGGAAGTAAATTAAATTCATAAAAAATTCAATTGTTAGATCGTACCAAATCCTAGAATTAAAGATTGCGAGGGGCAAAACGCCTGTGAAAGTCAGATCCATGACAGTGAGGCTGAACATGAATACATCATTAGTGGCCTTTTGTCTTCGTCTACGGAGAAGCTCCAGCACTAATATCAGACTGGCTGGAAAACCCAGCAGAATGGAGGCAATAGATAATCCAAACCAGAACCAGTATCCAGTGGTTTGGTCAGCACACACTGTAAAATAGTCCGGAACACTGACGTTGTTTGGTAATGATAAATTAAAAGATGCAGACATCACTCTGTCTGAACAACAGGTAACTGTAGGAGGAAAAATATAAAGAGAAACAAAGAAAACAAATTCCATAAAATTATTTCTTACAAACAAAAGTGTCAGAGACTATTATTTAGAGTATGATGTCTTACCTGACAACAGCTCTGAGGTCCATCTACACAGAAATCCAAAGAGCCACCTTCATTTAAATGGGAAGGACAGGTGATACTGTTGAATGTTGTTTTTCCTGTCCTGTCCCTGGTGCTTATCCCTATTTGGTTTTTCTGTAGAGTAAATATGAGTGGGAGGGGAAATGAGGGAAGGACTAGGGAAGGAAAGCTGAGAGGGGTACAGACAATAAGTGAGACAGAAATAAATTAAGAAGCTTTAAGTGTGCTTTTGAGCATATTCCAATATTTATTTGTAGACGATTGGCCAACTGTGGTGAAATCTTGTTAGGTCCTTTCAGTGAATAGGTCAATAGTTCCTGATACTAATAGAAATACATTTGTGTGTGCACGCTCTGGAGTATTTGAATTTAAATCAAATATATACAATTTTTGTGCATAATGCAACCTTAGTAGATGCCATATTTCAGGGTTAATTTATGTCCCGTTAGTTCAGAAGTATCAGCCATTCCAAAAAAGTTGTGCCTTAAGCCAGTGGTGCACAAGCCAGTATATTTCTTAGTGCCAGTCCGAAACCTGGGAGGGTTGTGTCAGGAAGGGCATCTGGTATAAAACTTAAACATTTTCTTTGAAACCAGAACATTTTCTGTACGAGAAAGGTCAAGGCCTGGGTTAACAACAAGCATCCAGTACTGTTAGCCGACAGAGTGCTAAGTGGAAATTACTACTGTTGGTAGTACTGTTGGTAGTCTTCTTGGCCGAAGCAGAAGAAGAGGATAAAGGCATGCCCGGAGGCAGGAGGAGAGGAGGAAGAGTAAGAGAGCAGAAGTGAGGGTGGGGACTTTAAATGTAGGCAGTATGACAGGTAAAGAGAGGGAGCTACCTGAAATGCTGGAGAGAAGGAAGGTTGATAGAGTGTGTATGCAGGAGACCAGATGGAAGGGAAGTGGGGCCAGGTGTAAAAAATTGTTTTATCATGGTGTAGATGGCAGGAGAAATGGGGTAGGTGTTGTTTTGAAGGAAGACAAGGAAAACTGAAGGTGTGATGCTGAATGTTGTTAGTGCCTATGACCTGCAGGTTGAGTGTGATATGAATGAGAAAAAAGGATTCTGGAGTGTGTTTGATAAAGGAATGGAGAGTGTACCCAAGGGAGGGAAAGTTGTGATTGGAGCAGACTTTAATAGACATGTTGGTGAAGGGAACAGGGCAGATGAGGAGGTGATGGGTCAGCAAGGTGTCAAGAAGAGGATTTTGCAAAATGGATGTGGTGAACACGTATCTTCGGAGGAGAGAGGAGCACAGGGTGACAGGGTGGAGGAAGGTGCATTCTTGTCGTGGGTTTTGAATCCCTTGACTGCTAGTGACACCACTGAGGTACCCTTGAGCAAGGTACCACCCTCAGAGAAATAATTTCACATTGTTCACAATGTGTGTTGTGCTGTGGTCTGTTTAATGAATTGTTGTATGAATGGACACAAAGGAGGGACAAAATGAGCTGTATTGATTGGCTAGGCAGAGGGACCAAGCAGGTTACGGGGGTAAATTTTAACCGCAGAAAAGTACTCACAGACAGGGAGAGTGTGCTGAGATAATGGAAGTAGTTCTTTGTGGGACTAATGAATGAGGAGCCTGAGCAAGAGAGAAGGCTGGAGGATGTGGAGATGTGAATCAGGAGGTGCAAAAGATTAGCAAGAAAGATGTTAGGACAGGATGAAGAAAGGGGAGGCTGTTGGTCTAGAGCTCATACCTGTGGAGGCTTAGAGTTGTTTAGGTCAGATTGCAGTGGAGATTTTGACCAAACTGTTGGAATCTTGGAGAGCGAGAGAATGCCTGAGGAGTGGAGAAGAAAGGTAACTACAGAGAGATGAAGTTGTTCAGCCACAGCATGAAGTTATGGGGAAGAGTGGTGGAAGGTAGTTTAAGAAGAGATGTGATGATCAGTGAGCAGGAGTATTGTTTCATGCTGGGAAAGAGCTCTATAGATGCAATGTTTGCTCTGAAGGTGGTGATGTAGAAGTACAGAAAAGATCAGAAGGTCCTTGTGGACTTAGAGAGAGCATATAACAGGGTGTCCAGGGAGGAGTTGTGGTATTGTATGAGTAAGTCAGGAGGGGCAGAGAAGTATGTGAGCGTGGGACAGGATATGTACGAGGACAGTGGGACAACAGTTAGGTCTGCAGTAGGAGTGACTAAAGTATTCATGGTGGAGGTGGGTTTACATTAAGGATCAGCTCTGAGCCCTTTCTTGTTTACAATGGTGATGGACAGGTTGACAGACAAGATCAGACAGGAGTCCCAGTGGACTATAATGTTTGCAGATGACATTGTGATCTGTAGTGAGAGTAGAGACCAGAATGAGGAGACCCTGGAGAGATGGTGATATGCTCTGGAAAAGAGGAATGAAGATCAGTAAGATGAGATAGAATACCTTTGTGTAAAAAAGAGGGAGAACAGTGGAATGGTGAGGATGCAGGGAGTAGAGTTGGCGAAACTGGAGGAGTTCAAGTGCTTGGGGTCAACAGTCCAGAGTAACAGGAAGTTTGAAAGAGAGGTGAAGAAGGGAGTGCAGGCAGGGCAGAATGGAATGTGCGGAGAAGAGTGGCAGGAGTGACAGGGAGGTACCAGCAAGAGTGAAAGGGATGGTGTACAAGGAGGCAGTGAGAGCAGCAATGTTGTTTGTAGGTTTCGAGATGAAAAGACAGGAAGCAGAGTTGACTGGTGGCATAGTTAAAATGTAAGATTTGAATTGGGACAGGATCAGGAATGAGTTTATTACAGGGGCAGCTCAGTTTGGACATGTGGTGAGGAGAGACATTGAATAGGCTAAGGAGGAAAAGGCCAGGGAAAAGGAAAAGAGGAAGGGCTAGTAGAAGGTCTATAGATGTGGTGAGGGAGCACACACACACACATAGTGGCCTGTGCCACCTTTGTGCCCCCTGTTGTCATCTGTGCATTGTGAGTAGAAATGTGACTTTTGACCCACAATGCACAGCAACCATTCTTCTTAAGTTTTATTATGATTATGATTTTTTTTTTTTTTTGTAAGTAGGCATCACCTCTCATGGAAACACTTCCTGAATTTTGGAACTGCTCTGATGTATTGGGTGGACTGTGCTTGCATAAAACTTTGTGATCACTTGATCTGGGGCCGAGTATTAATAGTTTAAAAACTGATTGAGATGCTTCTGAAACATATTTAGAGAGAGTGAAAATGCCCCAGCCACCTATATCTAATGGCTAGAGCGAGAGGGGCAGTGTGACGTTACCTTCTTTGGCAGAGGCTAAGATACCTTTGAAACCTATTGAGAGAGAGAAAAAGGTTGAGCACCCTTTGAAAACTTGTTGGAGATATAATCAGTTGTGTGGGTCATACTGATGCTGAGGATGGAGAAAAAGGCGAAAAAACGAGTAGCAAAATTCACAGCACGCTCATAAAACTGACTTCTAGACACTAAAGCTCAGGTTAGTGATCTAAAAAGAACTGTTTGTTGTGGTTTAAGTAAAAATTTGGGATTTCGTACCTATTCTCTTCCTACAGTTTTCATATTACGGTTTTTATGTCAAAATATCCATTTGATCAAGGGCTGAGTTGTAAAAAGAATGATTTTTGTGGTCAAGTCGTCTCCTTAATGTATGTGAGAGAGTGCTAATGATTGAGTAGTTTTTTTAATGCAAACTTTTTTGGCATAAAACCAATTTTTGGGTGTCTCTGAACACTGGTTTCTTGCAGAAATGCTATCTAGTTCATTTTGCATGCTTCAGATATTAAGTAATTAGATCATTTAGATTTAGACTTGAAAAAGTCAGTTTTATTTTTATTCTTTTTTTTTTATTTCTAAAGAGGAACTCTTTTCCTTTTCAACTTTTCTTCACCAGATCATGTTGTTACTTCGCATTAAACATTGGGATAGATGCAGTAATTTAATCAGTGTTACAGAGTTGCCATGCTGATTCTCAAATTATCAGCAGGTTTTGAAAAATATTATATGACACAGTGACGCACATAGAATTATTAGCACAATTTGATAAGAAGCAGAAATCAGGTAAATGAAAAATAACACAGGTGTTATTTGCAATTCTCAATGCAGCACATTTTGAGTGACCAGCTATTTATTTAAATGTAATACAGTAGGGATTGTGTTCTGTAGAAATAAACACATTTATTTAATACACAAATCACAAAGGATGGTAACATAGGATTATCCACTTAATCTCTGTGCATAGATATTGATTTTGTTGAGCTTAGACCGTAAGGCATCCCACACCCTTTGTAATTAATCAAGCTGGGAATAAATGTAAATAATACACACAAAGAGCATTGCAGAACTTTTCCATAGAAGGTTGCATGTTTTGCAAATGTTGTGTGTATAGTGTCCATCATTCTATTAGTCAAATGCATCATTTGAAAATGATTTTCCTATAGTATACCAGTCTCTCACAAAGGAAGTGTTGGATACACTAAAATGTGATGTTGAATGATGTTCCTGTATTTTGACTAGTATTGAGGTGTTGGAAAAAGGGCACTGTTACAAACAAGAATATTTTATTCCACCATTCTTTTAAAAAGACCGAGAGAAGCCAGATTGAGAATAGGCATGATAACACACCCAGCCATGGAGAAGCACAATCCAAACATGGCTAAAATACAAACATAACTTGCTTTGGTCATAGGCATCATGACTCCAAACAAGAAAATAACCGATGGTGGTAGATAGACAAGACATGTCATAACAAAGCTGTTGACAATGGCATGAAATGCTCTCTTCTTCTGTGGATGTATGTTGTTGTTTGCTGATGGGTCTGGTTTTCTCAGTGCTCTAAGTATTGCAACATCGCAAAATGTGATAACAGGCAATGTTGTGATGAAAGGCATGGAGAACAAAGGAGATGGGAAAGCCCAAGGTGTCAAGGCCATATATAAACCAAAACTTGCTGAAATTAGCCAGACTGTAACTGAGGCTGTCTGTCTTATAATGCTGCTTGTCTTATTGGTCTTGTAGGTTATTGGATGCACCACAGCAAAATAACAATCCACACAAATACAAGCCATGAACAGGGGGCGACTCCACAGGGCTAAATTGTAAATTAAGTTATCAAAATACTCAAATGTTTGGTTGTACCAAACCATGTAATTACAGACACTGATGGGCATAATGCCTGTGAAAGTCAGATCCATGACAGTGAGGTTAAACATAAATATGTCATTAGTGGCTTTATGTCTTCGTCTACGGAGAAGCTCCAGCACTAATATCAGACTGGCAGGAAACCCCAGCAGAAAGGAGGCAACAGAGAATCCAGACCAGAGCCAGTAACCAATGGGTTCGTCAGCACACTTTGTAAAATAGTCCAGAACAGTGATGTTTGGAGATGATAAATTAAAAGATGTGGACATTACTCCGCTTGTCTAAATTATAGATGTTCACAGCTGTGTAAAGAACAAATGTGAATTGAGATGATGGAGAAACAATTCCATTATACATTTTTTATAGAATGATATCTTAAGAATTTCTAATACTTTTATATGGAGCATGATGTTTTACCTGATAACAGCTCAGGGGTCCATCAACACAAAAATCCAAACAGCAGGTCCAAGGACATGTGATACAGGCTTTTTGTCTTTTTGTATAGTTCGTATTGGGGGGGGGGGGGTAAAGGAGGGACGGACAAGGAGAGGGAAGCTGAGGGGTGGTATGGACAAGATGAGGCAGAAACAGACTGAAAAGCAACCTTTAGTGTGCTTTTGAATGTATGTAGACTTTCATTTGTTGATAATTGTAAGTTTAGGTGAAATCTATTGTGTGTTTTATCAAAATACAAGTTGGATGAGTTGCCCAACATGTTTTTTACAGTCTGATGCTGATTCTAGGTAATAGTAGGCAAGAAGACCGATGTCATATTTGGAACCAATATGCAATTGCAGTAAAAGTGAAAATAGAATAACACTAAAACAAAGATGTTGATACATCTTTAAAATGTTTATTTATTTAGCTGTCTCTCCATTCCTTAAACCATCTTAACTGACAGTGAAAATATACATTGTTTATACTTTGTGTTTTAAAATCTGCAATCCAAGAGAGTTAATGCTAACTTACAGTGTGATATTATATTTTTCTTGGCCAGCTCTAGAAACCATTTTTTTGCAAATTCAGCTTAGAGTATTTTGATGTTCACCTGCTGCCCAACCTTCAAAGCATAGCGCCGGTGAGCTCCTGTCATGTTTCCCCTTCTTTTCTTCCAGGCATTTTAGGTGGTGGCAAACACAGACTTCCCTTCTTGTTCAAACACAAAAGCAAAATTAGCATGAGGGCCATAAACAGGTGTCACGGCTAGGTCAGTGGCCGGTTAGGGCCACTGCTTTTTGGTTAATGTTTTTGCCATGATTTGTTCTGTTTTCTGTTCTGTATCCTGGGGGGGCTTTTATTTTGGAGTTGTCTGGGTTTTGCTTTGGTCACATGTCTTCTGTTGTCACCTGTTTTCTGTTTGTATCACGTGTCTCTTTGGTTCCAGCCGTTTCGTGTTTATTTCTCATTAGTTGTGTGTATATAAGCCTGTTTGTGTTAGTTTATCCTTATGTGTCCATCACCTCATTATGAGCGCCT
>JBBPDC010000007.1:22298199-22309366 GCA_037974485.1 Hemigrammopetersius urotaenia | reverse complement strand
TTAGCTCGGTTGCTGTTAGCTCGGCTGCTGTTAGCGTGGCTCCTGTTAGTGAAGCTCCTGGTAGTGAAGCTCCTGTTAGCTTGGCTACTGTTAGCATGGCTCCTGTTAGCGTGGCTCCTGTTGGCGTGGCTCCTGTTGGCGTGGCTCCTGTTGGCGTGGCTCCTGTTAGGCCCGCTCAAGTGAGCCCTGCTCCGGTAAGCCCTGTTAGCCCTGCTCCAGTGAGCCCTGCACCTGTAGGCCCCGCTCCTGTAAACCCTGCTCCTGTTTGCCCTGCTCTGGTTAGCTTAGAAGCCCCACTCAGTCCTGTGTCACCAGAGGTAGCCTGGCTGAGCAGCTAGAGAGGCCTAGAACAGGGGGTTAGCTTAGCGTCTGAGGGCTCCACTGACCAGCTGAAGGACCCTTTCCAGTCCCCCCTAGCGGGCTTCCTGCCTATCTGCGAGGGGCATGAGGAGCGTCCCGTTGAGCCTCCCGAAGGGGGCTGCCTGCCTATCCACAAGGGGCGTGAGGAGCGTCCCGCTCAGCCTCCCCTGGGGGGCTGCCTGCCAGTCAGCGAGGGGCGTGAGGAGCGTCCCGTCCGGCCTCCCATAGGGGGTTGCTTGCCTGTCTGTGTGGGGTGCTCAGTAGGGCTTGGATTACAGAACCCGGACTTTGGGACAGAGAGCAACCTGCCGGCCGCAGGCCTGCCAGGAGGTGGAGATGCCACCACAGACTCAGTGGAGTTCCTTGATAAGGGACTCGGACCGTGGGACAAAGACAACATCCTGCAGTCCACACCTGTGTCGCCCGGACTGAGAGGAAGCCAGCCCGGCCACATGGACAGTAGGGTTGCGACGTGGATGGGGAACGGGGCGTTTGTGTTAGTTTATCCTTATGTGTCCATCACCTCATTATGAGCGCCTCATTTTCCCAGCCTGTATCCTGTTTTTGAGCCCTGTTCATGTTCCTGGTGGCCATCGTGCCCGTTTCAGTTCTGTTTGTTTTACTTTAATAAACTCACGTCAGCATGGATCCCAGCGTCTCTGCCTATTCCGTGCTTCGAGGAAGCTCAGAGTCGTGGGTGAGTCGGAGGAAGAGTGGGAGTCCTTCGACCTCGTGGGCTTTTTGCTCAGCCTCCCGGTCGAGGATTCCCAGGACGAGGACCTCCCGGAGGTCACCCCCCTTTCCCCATCAAAAAAGAGGCGGAGGAGAAGGAAACGCAGACTGCCTGCGGCTTCTCCACACACAACACCGGCCACTGCCAAGCTCCATCATGGCGTGGCTGACATGCTGCTGGAGGACAAGGTCGTCGCTGAGCTGCCACCGCTCGAGTTCGCCACGGAGCTGTCGCTGCACGAGTTCGTCACGGAGCTGCCGCCGCACGAGTTCGCCACGGAGCTGCTGCTGTACGAGTTCGCCACGGAGCTGCCGCGACACAGAGCTGCCGGTGCACGAGAGCGACGAGGGGCTGCTTGCGCCCGAGGCCTGCGCAGAGCGACATGGAGGTGCCTGTATGGAGAAAGACCAGGCGCTCCCCCTCCACCAGCAGCTACAGGCCCAAAACCACCAGCTGGAGCTCCTCACACAAGCCGTCCTGGAGCTCCTGGGACACCTCCGAGGGCCGGCTGCTCCAGCAGAACAACCTCCCACGCCAGTTCCCCAAAGTAAGGCCCCAGCAGCTAACCTAGCTCCTGTTAGCCCCGGCTCTGTAGCGTGCCCTGGGCCTGTAGTGTGCTCCGGGCCTGCTAGCTTCGCTCCAGCTAGCCTAGCTCCTGTTAGCCCCGGCCCTGTAGCGTGTCTCGGCCCTGTAGCGTGCCCTGGGCCTGTTAGCTTAGCTTCTGGTAGAGTAGCTCCTGGTAGAGTAGCTCCTGTTAGCTTAGTTCCAGTTAGCTCAGGCCCAGTTAGCCTCGCTCCTGGTGGAGCAGCTCCTGGTAGAGCAGCTCCTGGTAGAGCAGCTCCTGGTAGAGCAACTCCTGGTAGAGCAGCTTCTGGTAGAGTAGCTCCTGTTAGCGAGGCTCCTGTTAACTTAGCTCCTCTTAGCTCAGCTCCTGCTAGCTTAGCTTTTATTAGCTTGGCTCCTGTTAGCCCGGCTGCTGTTAGCGTGGCTCCTGGTAGTGAAGCTCCTGTTAGCGAGGCTCCTGTTAGCGAGGCTCCTGTTAGCGTGGCTCCTGTTAGGCCCGCTCCAGTGAGCCCTGCTCCTGTAAGCCCTGTTAGCCCTGCTCCTGTTAGCCCTGCTCCGGTAAGCCCTGTTAGCCCTGCTCCAGTGAGCCCTCGACTCTGACAACAGGACTCAAAATGGAACAAAAGGAGAATGGAGTAACACTAACTCGTGGCTCGATAACCAAGGTCCACCTCAAAACGAACTAAATACAAAACCCACATCTCTGATAACCAATAAACCCAAACATCTCATACTCGAGTTACACCGATCAGCTGAAACACATTAAGTATACAAATATAAGACTGGTGTGCTCAGCCTTAATAAAACTCCCGAAAACAAAACAAAAAACTGAAAAATTATGGCCTCTAGGGGCCTCCAACCATCACAGCTCCAGTCTGCAAATTTGTTCCTTTGGGTCTGTGGTAGAATACCCCTAGTATTGATAGGCTGTTAATTGTAACAGATTAGAACAAAAGAAATATTTTATTCATAGTAATAAAAAAAATTCCAATAATTACAAAAATGTTGAACATTGTTGAAGAGTCAGGCATGCAGAGACCCAGTTGACCCCTAATACAGCAAAAATATAATATCATGATGTTTCTTTTTATCACAACTGATCAGTTGGAACAGGTCTTTGGAATAAACTAAAAGAGCCAGTGGTGCCACATTAAAAAAATACAAAGGATTGTTAGTCATTGTTTCCTACTCAATCCTAAATTTCTTAAATCAAATTTAAAAGCACGAACTATTATGTCTTTGTAATATACCACGCAGGCCAGTGCCATTTAGGTACAATATATTATGAAAAGTGTTTTAGACATATAATGATAAATGTTGCCATGATGCCAGGCTCTAGATATGCAAATGAAAACTAAAAAGAAAAAGTATATGAACTCATGTAAGCTCACATCCAAAACTGTTTGGAAATCTATCAGTCATCATGAATCCTGGAGTAGATTTAAAACACAAAACTTTCTTACTAAATTTTGATAACATCACAGAGTCCAGAGTATTTGCATAAAGGTATTGCTTGAAATTCGGCTCAGTTTAATGAATGCTATACTCTGCCTTTTAGAAACCTACAACATAGTGTATGTTTAGTCTTTGTCTCACAGAGCACTACTCTGAGATCCCATGGATAATTCTGAATCAAGTTAAAATCTTTGTTAAAAGTTTTTTTGCAGTTACACCGAGTGTATTGGTAAAAAAATGGATCGTTGTATGAATTGTGGCGTGCAGCCTGGGGAATGGCTGTCACCCACAGGCCAAGAGCCCTAACCACCTACTGGAACACACACACAGCGACAACGGTGCCAGTGCAAAGCTGAGCTTTTATTTCACCTTATAAACATTACACATCATAAAAAGAAACTAAACTACCACCACTCTAGCTAAAACCTTCTCACGTGCTCTCCCACTATCTCTTTCTACACCCTTCACACTCTAGCCCTTCACCTGGCACTAATCCAGAGAGGAGCCCCAAGCTCACAGAATGTATGGAAATAGCAGAGTATCAGGGAAATATACATTTTGATGTAAACACACATTAGCATATAGTTCAGTGAAATACATCCCTGTATTTCTGGTTTGTACAATGATAAGATTCCATCTGAAAACAATAAGCTTTCATGCAAAGCTTATGAGTTTGTTCTGACAACACAGGTGTTGATCATTTAGATAGAAATCATCTGTCAATTACATTTAACAAGCTATGAAAACGTTCTGACCACAGATATGAAAATGTTCTGACCACATTTGAAAAATGTAGAACAAATGTATTATTAACATCACATTATTAAACTAACATTTAAGCACTTTTTAGCCATAGAGACATTTCTAAGATGCAATCTAGCAATTCAGATGTTGTTTCATTGCGAAACCAGTTATATTTGTTCACATTGCCCTAGATGTTATTGTCGCCCAAATCTTTTGTTACTTAACTTGGGATGTCACCGATAATGTTTGACCTCTGTAGCGCCCTCCATTGACTGATCGGTTGCAAGTTTTGGATGTCTGAAGAGTCTCACTAAGTACTTGCCAGTGTATGACACCTCTACAAAAAACAGATGTAACTGATGCAGAGATCAAAAAGTCAAAATTTTTTGGTAGCTATATAGTGGTTCATATTCAACTTTCTTATTTTTACATTCAAGAAAGTTTAGACTATAAGTTTAGACATACACAGACCAGAGTGTAACATTTGAAAGGTAAATTAGAGAAAATAGCAGTTTGCTATTTTGTTTTCACTGAATGGAAGTATGCAGTGCTTCCTCAACCATGCTTTAAAATGATTCATTTTACCCAAACTGTCCAGATATAAAACAGGCATTATTACACATCCAGCAATGCAGAAACATAAGCCATAAAAAGTTAAAGTACAGAAGAACACTGTTTTGGTCACAGGAAATAGCTCTGCGAATGAGAAGAGGATTGCTGGTGGAAGGTAGACAGTGAATGTCATGAGGAAGCTGTTCATTATGGTATGAAGAGCTCTCACCTTCTGTGGATGTACAATGTTGTTCCCTGCTGGATTTGGTTTTCTTAGTGCTCGAAGTATTGATACATCACAGAAAGTGATGACTGGTAGGGCCACAGTCAAAGGGCCAGTGACCAGTGGAGTAGAAAATGGTTCGATTTGGGTGAACAAGAGTAAACCAAAGCAAACCGTCATAAGCCAAACTGTTCCAGAAGCTAACCTTCTAATTTTGGTTCCATTCTTGCTGGTTTTGTACACTATGGGGTGAACAACAGCAAAATAACAGTCCCCACAAATACAAGCCATAAAGAGAGGTCTGCCACACAGAGGTAAACCATGAAGGAAAGAGCTTAAATTACTAACATGCATACTGTGAAACAGCATATAATTACTGATGATAGGGAGGAGCGCAACAGTAAAGATTAGGTCAATTAAGCTGAGGTTGAGCATGAAGATGTCATTGAAAACTCCACGTCTGCGTCGCTGAAAAAGTTCCCAAAGAACAATCAAAGATGCTGGAATACCCAGGAGAGAGGAAATCGCACAGAAGCCTGACCAGAACAGAGGTCCTTCGGGCTGTTCAGTGCATTGCAGAAAATGACTGAAGTCCCAGCTGTTGTTTAGCGATGACAAATTCAGTACTAATGATACCTCGTCTGCAAGCATGGCTCATTTTTTTGTGTTCAGGCTTGTGTGCAGAAGAAAAGCTATGCGATAATATTATATGTTCATTATGTCAAACTGCAATGCATGGCGGGCTTATACTTCATTTAGCCTGTCTGTTACCCTGAAGTCCAGGTATGTTTGCAGAGAAACCCTTGCATAGTATAACTTAATGCTATTTTTATAGTCCCACCTCCAAACTTTGTGATCTTGTTGGTCCCTCCCAGGGAAAAATTAATCATACAAATGCGACAAGTTCATTTTTCAATGTGACCCTGTCCTTTACTAAAGAATAGACATTTTATGGAAATTCATTTTATGAAAGTTTCATGTTAACAGGAGTTACATGAATTGTGCTTCAACATTAAATGGCCTGTCTAACAGAAATACTATTGTGTGACTACCCAGCAGGTTCACAAGTTTGTAGCTTGTTTCAGTTTCAGTAGACTGGGCTAGTAAACACTGTGTTGAAGTGACAGTTCACCCAAGTACAACAATCATCATTTACTATGTCTATCTCAAGTCTCTGGCAGATCTTCCAAAATTATAGTTGTTAAATCTGAATTAGAGTGTATGTTGAGTATCTGTGTATGCTTGCTATATCTGTATTTGTGGAAGATTATACTGCTTGTTTGAACTCTAACAAGTCCCCCAAAAAAACAAAGAAACCTTGAACTTTCTTTATGAATCTTGGCAGGATCTAATTACAGAGTTGCCATCTGTAATTAATTTGAAGTGAGTCTTACTCAAGCAGGTCATTGTTTTCTAGCAAAGGTTCCAGGGAAGAACATATAAGATCACAGTGCTCTCACTCTTAGAATACATAAGTAACCATAAGTAGCCTGTCTTGTTTCTTAGCATGTGTGAGTATGTCAATGAGACTACATCACTAGTGAGTTAGGTGAAATGTGCTTTCTTTATGAAGCCTGCAAAGAAGATTATTTTTATTATCAACGAGGACGAAAGCACAAACCAAGGGTCCTTCTGATTCAAGGTAGTGGTACACCTAGCATGGGATGCTTAACTCCACAGAGAGATAGCAAAATATTCTTGCATCATTTGAGAAGATAGACACCCTACGAATGAACCTTACATTCATTTTATGGCTTACTGCAAACTTTTCAGGCCCTTGACCATCCCAGAAGCAACTAGCTATCCTATCCTGCTGCTTTACAACTTCACAGTAAATATGAGCTCATACCTAGCGAGTGGAACAACCAAAATGTGGATTTGGTCCTAAGACCAGTGAGGCATTTGCTGGGGAGGGATGTGCTGGATCACTTTAATGGCAACTTCAACAAAGCCTTTAGTAAATTTCCATAGACTGTAATATTCAACGCTCATGTATATAATCAAACAATGCTTCATGGAACGTAAGCATTCTTTCATTTATGACTTTTGACCAGACCAGTTGTTCCAACTGCCATGGTTCTCTAGTCCCTTCAAACCAGCAGTAGCAGGATACAGGCGGTTGCAATAAAATCCTGGGGAGGGTTTTTACTCTTTGCACCTGGATTACCTACCTCTGGTTTTGACTCTTTTTATAGTGTTAAGCCAGGGTCAAGAAACAACCCTGTCTTTCAGTTTTTGTTAAATATATCTGTACCAGAACCAGGCAGAACCAGTGATGATGATAAACATAGAAAACACATGGAACAGTATAGGGCGTGTCTGGGAATAAAATAAACAGAAAGCATGTGTAGCCGAAATCAGACAGAGTTTGACCAAAGCGGAACAGATTGGGGCGAGAACGTTCGAGAATCCCACTCCAGAATGCCTGAGGCATGAAGATGATCTGTCTATGAGGTGGCCTGGAGGAGGGGGAAAGGTCATGGGGAAATAAAGGCTGGAAAAATCCCAGACAGAACAGGATGAAAATGAATGAACCAGACTTTGTGTAGACAAACAGGAAAATTAACACGAATAAGGAAACTCAGTAGAAGATGGGACTAGGGACTAGACAAAACAGAGGACAGGTGGCACACGTCTGGACTAAACACTGAGAGGAAGGAAACTGAGGTGGACCTAAAAGTGTAGAAGGGACAGTAGGAGGTGGAGATGGGGGTATGATGGAAAATTGGGCATCAGACTTGATGCTATGCTGTCCATGAGACTGAAAACTGGACTGAACGGGTAATGGAACACCAGACATAATAGAGCAGACATGGAACAGGAGAGGGGTAGGAATAGAGTGCTGGATTTGGGACAAGGCACAGGAGTGAACCAAGGGCTGAACACAGGACTGTAAAGGGAACATGGCACTAGGCAAAATGGGAGATGGGACATGGGGCTGGACCGGAGACGTGATTGAAGACCAACCCTCAGGAACAGTAGGAAGCCCTAGCAGTGACAAGTAGCGAGTTGGAACCCTTTGGAGCTGCAGATGGCTCTGATAACTATGAGGAACTCTCTGGAATGGCTGCTGATATGAATGCGAAGGCATCTCGAACAACAGGGGATGAAAGGCGGAAAACCTTCCAGAACCTATCAATTCAAACCCTGCTTGAGACCATCATCTGGGACACACTCAGCTGGGTTTGGCATGACAAGCTGTACTGGGTAGAGGGAGATCAGAGGCTAGTTCATCAGTGACTGGCAGGGTGACTGGCATGGAGCCCAAGCTCTGTCCAGCGTCCTCAGTCCCACTATACCACACATATCCCTCAGTCTCTCTGTGGTGTTTGTCCCAGCACCTACGCCATGTTTCTGGAAGTGAGCTCCATTCCCCTCAGAGTGGCTGTGGCTAGATCTACCAGCTGGGCTAGTGTGCTCATAACCTGCTGCAACCAACCAGCTGTGGCCCACTGAATAGCCTCTTTCTGAGAACTGTTAGAACATTGTGAGTGTATTGAACTGTGAGGCCTAAATTGTCTATCAAACCACAACAGGAGAAAATAGTGCTGTAATATTTTTCTATTTTATTTGAATGCTGGTGATCAATAAAATTTACATTATTTGAGTTTTGTGCATGCATCACATCTAAAAGATGCCTTGTGGCTTCTGGGTGATAAACTGTTGGCCCTATTATTGGGCGCTATGTGATGACACAGTCATCTTATTTCTTTTAAGTATTTGTATATATACTGCAGATCCAGAGCTCTCGCCATTTCGTTTCCCTGTGTACTTGTATATGGTGAAATGACAATAAAGTTCACTTTGACTTTGACTTTGACTGTGGCTGGGAGCCCAAGAGAGCACATTTGGCCTTGCTCTCTCTAGATGCATCAGATAGCCCTTCCTCTTTCCAAATCATTCAGTGTTAGCTTGGGGGCATGATGGTAAAATGGTATACCGTAAGATGGTCAACCACCTCCCTCATTGACGATGTATTGTCAAAGAAATGCTGACAAGCTGTTGAGCATAAGTAAACCCAAACCCCTGGCCGCCCATATCAATACAAACAATACCTGCTTAGAAACACTGGCACATTACAAAAGGAAACAAAGGTACATCAAAAGTTGGTGTACCATTGTGACTGTATGACAGTATGAAAGTACTGATGCTACACAAGCCTCGCATGATACTAGCCAGCATGGTTGCCTGCTAGCTGACTTGTTGGTTTGTTGTTGGTTAGGGTTGTCTTCCATACATGTTGAACTGTTCGATAATGTTGTGTTCGCATTAGTTCAGAAAGATGTGTGGCTGACTTCACATGACTTGGAGAAAGCATGCGCTAGCCTTCACTTTGCCAAAGGTCATAATGACAGATTGTATGGGTGTCTTGGGCTGTTACCCAGGGCCTTATCTTGTTGCGGGTGGAACAGGGGCTCAGAATAAAACTGGGGTGTAGGCATCCATGATGACCTACCATTCAAGTAGTCTGAGAGTACTTTCTGTATGTACAAAAAACAGGAATATGATAGTAGCTGAAATAGCATTAATCGCCACTTATTATTTTTGTTACATTTTTTTCTGATATGTTTCTAATTTTCCAAATCTCAAATCTCTTTTAGTCTATTAACATCATTTTTAAGTGTTGTAATTGATCTTGGAAAATGTGCCATGTTCATGAACAATGGGTGCTTTAAAGAAATTGTTCAAAATTTCTAAATATAAATATATGTGTTAATGTTGCTTCTATGACTAAATTTGTTTAAAAAGCTTGAGCATATAAAAATGTGAAAACAAAAGTTGAGGGAAATACCAAAAGAAGACGATGACCCAAAGCAAATGTGTTATGGAACAGCGCAGGTGTTAGTTATTTACATAAATCTACTGGTCAAATGCCAAAGTTGTCCAAACACATACAAATATAGAAACCTAACAATTTGAGTACTCAGTGTCTTAAATCCAGAAGGATGGAAAAGTACAAAACAGTTTTATCAAAACACCAATCAATTATGTTTAAAAGGCCAGCACTGAGTTGTAGTTATCAAGTGAAAGCCCCACAGGAAGCACACACATTTGCCAGCCATTATTATCATATGTTCTATAGATCAGGTTGTCAAGAGTGTTCAGTTAAGGTTTACATAACTTTAGTGAGTCACACTTGTGATGTTCAGTCATTGCTTTGCTTTAATAGATTTATGTATCAAGCCCTGCATGAGTGACAAAAAATTAAACTGCTGTTTCTTCACATACATGAACAAATCTGATAAGAGGCTTTCACTACTACATACAGCTACCTACATACAGTCCAAGGTCTCCTTATTATCTACCCCTTTCTTTTGTCTGGTGACTGTTTGTGTTTGTGCATTTATTACCTGCAAAACTAAGGCAAATTTTCATTGCATCATGTGTTTTAATTTAAAGTGTTTGATTGTCTTAGGTCTCCTGTATGTAGTATGCTTTCATTTTGTCTGCTTGCTTGCCTGCCTGCTTGTTTTTACCCACAATGCTGATTTGTGAAACAGCTCCAACAAAAGTACTCTTTATCTGCATCTTTCTGTTCTGGACCTGCTCTTTTTCTGAATACATGTTGCAAAAATTTTTTTTGCATAATTTTTTGTGATATTTGCTAGGGTTTATATGTGCATATATTGGCATGTCCATGCTGTTCTGCTTTGAGAATTGAGGTCTGTTGAGTTAAAGTGTTCCAGTGTGCCATCATTTTAAAAAAAATTTCTCCCAGAGAGACTCACTACGGTTGTCATCATGTCAAATTTGTGGTCTTAGTCATTCACAACCTAGCATTTCCATTTCACATTAAATTTCATGGGAATTGTCATGGACCCCCATTTTAAACTTTCAAAGATCTTCTTCAAATTAAATCAGAGCTTTTACAAATCCTGTGAATCAGATTTTTTTTTCTGAGGATATATTTAAATGAACCTTGCCATAAAAAGGTTAAACAGACACAGCCATGAAGGATTTCGAGGGTCTGCTTTGTGATGTAATTTAGCTTCCTAGATTGTTGCTTTACTTATAACTTAAAATACTTTAACTTAGCTTCCATATTTAACTTGAACTTGTGTTTCTTGTTTAAGTTGTTTTATTCTTATTCTTGTATAAATAGGCATGTGGCAAATAAAGAATTGAAGTTTAAATCATGGTTTTGTTACATAACAGTAGCGCCTACAGCATGCTGATAAGTCCAAATTTTAAAGCAATATCACTTCAGTTTCATTCTTTTTAAAGAATACTAGTATACAGTTATTCCAAAATAGTTAATGAAAGTGTTCATTATCAGTTTTGATGCTTTTAGACGTTAAATCTAAAATCAGAAGCAAAAAAAAATAGAATTATTTAACTGCCCCCCCACCAAGCGCCCACACACACACACATGACCATGACTCCTTATGTGGTACACTTATTTGAATGATAAATTGACAGCCTTTTATTTATTTTCAATGAACAAAACTCAAAAATCACGATATATAGATAGATAGATAGATAGATAGATAGATAGATAGATAGATAGATAGATAGATAGATAGATAGATAGATAG
>JBBPDC010000007.1:22278911-22294432 GCA_037974485.1 Hemigrammopetersius urotaenia | reverse complement strand
TGATATTTACATTATCATACATATCGTCTGATATTTACATTATCATACATATCGTCTGATATTTACATTATCATACATATCGTCTGATATTTACATTATCAAATACATATCGTCTGATATTTACATTATCATACATATCGTCTGATATTTACATTATCAAATATATATCGTCTGATATTTACATTATCATACATATCATTTAGGCCAGGAGGCCTGCAGCCTCAAACCTTTGAAGAACCTTTCAGTGGTTGTTCTAGTGCACAAATTCCTTTAGTTGGACAGTTGTTCACTACATTTTCTTACATTTTATGTCCTCCACTATTGCATCTATAGTAATCTCAATCAGCAACAGTATATCTCATGTAATAAGTGAAGTAAAAATAGTAAAATGTTGCTTAAAAACACAAAAAGCTCAGCTAAACTGAGTCATTCCATATTCAGATCTTGTTGCTACTTATATTTTGTTCACACTTTATTTATTTAACCTAAAATTACAGTCTGTATTCCATCTTAATTCTAAGCTGTGTTTCTGAGAAGCCATGTTATGGTTTAATATTGATATTTTTTTTTCCAGGAATCATTTTTCCCTGCTCAAAAGTCACCACAGAAAGCTACTTTGCTCCTTTGGAGAACATAACATGAAGTGCTGCATCTAAACATATGCTAAAAGCCACAGTTTATGATTGATCTGCAATGTTACATTGACCTAAGTTCGCCTCAAAACCGCCGTAGGAACAAAATTACCTTCTGTGGTGACTTTTGTGGTGGTGTTTTGACTAGAAGGAAGCATGTCTTTTTTATCTCTACCGAATTTCACTTCTGGAAAACATATTTGTGAAGATATTAAATCATAAACATGGATTTCCATGTTTTTCATTTACTAAGCTGGAGATTTTTATTATTAACAGTCAATATCCAGGCTTCTGTCTAATTTTAAAATATGTCTAACATGGAATTACCCAGCTATTCCTGCAATCAGTGATTCCAAATTTTAGAGCGGTGACTTAGTTCATTAGAGTAGGTGCTGTGGAGCTCAAATGTCTTACTCTGTGATTGGTGTTTGGTTTTTGGTTGTTTAGGAGCGTCTGCTGTTGTCCCTGCTGCCAGCTCACATAGCCCGGGTGATGAAGGCTGAGATTATACAGAGACTTCAAGGCCCCAATTTCGGCCAGGTGGAAAACACCAACAACTTTCACAACTTATACGTGCAGAGACACACCAATGTCAGGTACATCTCTCCCCTTGCTGTCTGTTTCACACATACACACACACACACACACACACACACACACACACACACGCACTTAAATGCTGCCCTGAAGCACCGATGAATATTTCTGTCCTTGCTCACACCCTGAATGTTAATGCATTTACTGATGAAGTTTCAGGTAGACTTCTTGTGTGAAACTCTGAGGACACTTGAAAGAGAATGCAGATATAATCCAGTCTAACAGTATTGCTGAAGTGCAGTCAAAATTATTTGTGGGCTGAGCACCAGCAGTTTAAATAAAATGGGCATGCAAAATGAATAGCGTGGTCATTTTTGAGTGAATGTATAAAAGTAATATTGTTATTATGTAAATAATAAATATAAATAATTGTCTAAAATATTGGCTCAAAGTAAGCAGTGTCAGTAAGAGTAAATGAAAGTACTATGAAATGGACTTTTCTTTGCATGTGTCAACAAAATGACAAAATATTGAGGCAGCCGTTCCTGTTCTTCTCCAGTCTTCTGCAGCCCCCTTTCTGTTCCTGTTCATGTTGAGCAGAGTATTTGTCACAGTGAGCTGGTACAGTCTTGAGAACATCAAGTGTAGTGCCTCTGCTTCTTATGTAACCTATGGCATTGCACAAGGGGCATTTGAGGGTCTAATTCACTGTGGCAGTTTGGAAAGGAGATGAATCCTGGAGTGGAGATCCTTGTGTGTGAAGGTGGAGTCAGGTGGAGTGAGGTGTAGTGTGAAGTAGAGTACTTTTCATTCAAAACAACAGAATAAAACAATGACTTTTTCATTCAGGGCTTACAAAAGATGTATCCCATAATTAATTGTAAGCCTGATGAAAACAACAGTTGATATTCATCATTTTCTATATTACTGAAGTTGAACAGTTAAACCCACATTCACAGCTGGTGGTTGGTTAGTGTTGTGGACAACATCACTGCCTTCCAAGCAGGAGAGTGGAGTCCAATTCCTAACTCAGGCAGCTCACCACAATACATTGGACAAGACTACTAATAGTACATTCGCTTACACTTGTGGCGTGCAAAAGCTGCTTTGAATAAAAGCTTCTGCTAAATGCAATCTAATAACTTACCATCCTTTAAATATTGTCACTCTTCAAATCCTACAATCTGAGTCTTTCCTTTCAAATGTCCTCATTGACATTGATTGCTTGTTTCGACATTTTCATTTACTCTTTGGTCTGTTCCTTGTTTCTGAGAGAACACGATGCTTTCTTGCAGTATTTTGTACGCTGATATTGTTGGCTTCACTCGCTTGGCCAGCGACTGCTCTCCCGGAGAGCTGGTCCACATGCTGAACGAGCTTTTTGGCAAATTTGATCAGATTGCCAAGGTAAGCCACCAGTGGTCTTGATATTAATCCAATTTAATGATGTAGTATGACTCATACGTTATTCCCTGATGTTTCCGACCCTGTAGGGTTCTACAAATCTCTCTTGTTCCAAAAACATATGTCACTAGTATTGTGGAGTTAGTTTCCTGTCCTTCAAATTCTCCATGCTGAGGCCAACTCCATTTTTTCTTGTTTTATTAGGAAAATGAATGTATGAGAATCAAGATTCTTGGGGACTGTTATTACTGTGTGTCTGGTCTCCCTGAGTCGTTGCCTAACCATGCCAAAAACTGTGTGAAAATGGGGCTGGACATGTGTGAGGCCATCAAGTAAGTCCATTCTGCCTTTAGTACATTTACAGGACTTTGTCACACTAAGGACTAAGTCTCTGATAAGTCTCTCTCTGTGATGTGATATATATATATAACTCTACAGTGGAGCAGTTTGTATACATTTCTTTTTTGTAAGATAATACATTTCAATTATACACATACATTTCTGCATTTTGGATTATTGTTTTTTTTTATTTAAATCCTTTATATATCAATTCTTTATATATTATATAATGAGCTTTATATATTGATGTTTGTGTTTAATCTTTAAAATACTATATATAAAATATAATGTCTAAATAAATTTTTTAAAAACTATGACGGCACAGATGGTACTTAGGAGTACGCTGTTGCACTTGGTAGAGATCAGTAGTATCAGTAATGCTTATGCTTGGCACATAGTTAAATTATTATTAAATAAATTATGTTAACTTGTTATGATAGGGGCAAATGCCCAAGGCTCTTGCTATCCCAGTCCAGGCCCGATAGGTCTTGCTGCACTTCTGGGAAGAACATGACGTCTGGCTTTCCTGATAATGACTTGAGGGCCACAGAGATCAGTGCATGTGAAATGAGAGCTGCTGCAGTTTAGCTAAGCCTAGACAAGAAGCTAGTCATTATCTGATCCTTCTGTTTAGCAGCAGCACCACAGAATGTTATCTCTGTATTAGTTGACTGGCTGATAATTTCCTGTGTTGTAAAATCTTTGCTGTTATTGCTCAAAAAGGGTGAATTATTGCAATAAAAGAGTTCTTATGTAACATATAGTGGTAATACTGTTATCAAAAAAATATATTTGTATTGTTGTAATGAACATTATAGCATTCATAGCCAGCTTCTGCTAGGCCTGTATGATGGGGTGATATTGTCGAATGTGGTTGATGGTTGACAAGAGTGATGATGCTTTGTAGGTGATAATTGTTGACAAAGAGAACGAATTGAATTCAACAGTTATGTTCTATTTACAAGGACTGTTTTATTATCAGAATCAGAAAACGTTATTGCTCCTGGAGGAAATTGCTTAATATTCTTATATTGTTGTGTAATCAATTTTTGCTGTCACTAAGCATCTGAAAAGACCTACTGTGTACATGCTCACATTTTGTATAGTGTACAGTCCTTTTTATATTTTATTGTTGATAATACAGTTGGTTGGGGTTCGAGTCCAGGTCCTGGACTTGTTTGTGTGGAGTTTGCATGTTCTCCTCGTGGTGGCGTGGGTTTCCTCTGGGGTCTCGGGTTTCTCCCACAGTCCAAAGACGTGTGTCAGGTGAACTGGGGATTCCAGATTGACCGTAGGTGTGTGTGAATGGTGGGCTGGCACACCGCCCAGGGTGAGTCCCTGCCTCGTGCCAGGTGATGAATACAGCTACTTTTGTTATAAATTGGCCTGGTACAGCTTCACATTTCTCACAGTGGCAAAGAATAATTGTTAGCATCATAAAAAATTCCTACTGAAATTTATCTTCAGCCCAAACAGACAGTAGTACTTGTACTTCGACGACTCTCCAGTTGTTCATTTATATCTCCATTGTTGTTGTTTTTTCCCCTCCTTGTTTCTGGAGGTAGTTCTGCTGGCACCAGTCCACAATCCCGGTTAAGTTCCCTGTACTCCTTGTCGTCCCAGTCATTGATGAGGCCAGCTATTGCAGAATCATTGGAGAACTTCTGTAGGAAACAGTTGGTGGAGTTGTGTGTGAAGTCTGCAGTGTAGATGGTGAAGAGGAACGGTGCCAGAACCGTTCCCTGTGGGGCCCCCGTACTGCAGACAACACTGTCTGACACACAGCCCTGAGTTCTCACATCCTGTGGCCAGTTAGTGAGGTAGCCCAGTATCCATGTTGTGAGGTGATGATTCACTCCTGTGTACTCCAGCCTGTCCCTCAGGATTGTGGGAAGGATGGTGTTGAAGGCACTAGAGAAATCAAGGACATGATTCTCACAGAGCTCTCAGTGGTCTCTAGGTGAGAGAGGGAGCAATGTAGGAGGTGAATGACAGCATCATCCACTCCAGTTACAGGCTGGTAGGCAAACTGAAGTAGGTCCAGAGATGAGCTCACCAGGGGTCGAATTTGAGCAAGGACCAGCTGCTCCAGGGTCTTCATCAGGTGAGATGTCAGAGCCACTGGACTATAGCTGTGGGATGTGGGGTCTTTGGCACTGGTACCACACAAGACCTTTCCCAGAGCTGTGGAACTCTCCTGAGCTTCAGACACAGGTTGAAGATGAGCTCCATCATCTCGCCCAGTTGATCTGCACAGGACCTGACAACCCTTGAGCTGATTCCATCTGGCCTCGCTGCCTTCTTGGCTTTGATCCTCCTCAGTTCCTTCCTGACCTGGATGGTTGAGAGAGACAGGCTGGATGTGATCCAGATGCTGTGGTTGGGGGTGGGGAGCAGTGAGCAGGGTGTGTAGAGGAGGCGTGAAGTGTCTGAGGTGTTAGTGGTGGGAAAGCAGCAGTTGGGGTAGCAAAATGATGTTGGGGTCTGCAGCTGATGTTGCAAAAGAATGAATCAAACCTGTTAAAGAAATGATTCCGTTCATTTGCCGACCTCACATCCCCCACAGGCAGAAAGTTTTGATCTTTGTGGCCCGAGAGAGGCCTCTCCAGACTTCGCTAACATTGTTCTGCTGAAGCTGGTTTTCCTTCTTCTGCCTGTAGCTGTCCTTCCCATCCCTAATCAGTCCTTTCAGCTCTCCAGATTTGAAGGCCCTTCTCTTCTGCTTGAGGACGGCTTTTATTTCTTAGGTAATCCAAGGTTTGTTGTCGGCAAAGCACCGCACAGTGGGTATGGTGATATCCACACAGAAGTTAATGTAGTTCGTAATGCAGGTGGCAAAGCTGTCGATGTCCTCACCGTGGTCATTACAAAGCACCTCCCACACAGTAAACTCAAAACAGTCCTTAAGAGACTCCTCGCTCTCCTCCGACCATCTCTGCACTGTGCGGGTGACTGGTGGCTTCCTGCACACTAAGGGTTCATACACAGGAACAAGTTGCACTAGGTTTTGGCAAGTTCAATGTTTTATTGTCTCTGGTGGGGCATGTGCACATACTGGGTGAAGGTGGGCATTGATTACAGAAGGGAGAGATGGTATGTATCATCTCCTTCTCGGGCGACGGCACTCCCTTCAGCGCGACACCCCTGTCTCTTATAAACTTATCAACTTATTAAACACTTTTTCTATTGTCCCTTTAGCTTCAGTTGTCATGTGAAAAATGCTCCAGCTATAATTTATTTACTTTGCATACAGTAACAATCACCGCCCTCCTTTAAAGGCCTGTACTGATTGAAGGCCATTAAAGATTATTTGATTTACAGTTTCAGCTACAGGTTTTGTGACAAATCTTCCAAATACTAAATAAAAAAACAAATACAAGTATAATGAACAAGTACTCAAGCATTCAAATTATTCAGCCCAACAGACATCTATATAACTGAAGAGCACTAGAGCACCTTTGCTATAAAGATGGAAATCGCCATGTTTTTTTAATGTGTAAAGCATGTGGTCATGAATTCAAACTCACACCTGGAGGTGTATCTCACTGATACACATTTGCAGTCCGAACTTTCAGAATAGAAGGGGACTGCTAATTACCAAAAAACAAAAGGTGTGCCATGAGTTATATAATCTAATATATGATTTCATTCAATCATATATTAGATAATAAATTATTAAAGCATATATTAGATCATATAACTCATATACAAGTTAATTAAATCATTTAATGCTAAAATCCAGGTAATTGATGAAGGATGAGAGGGTGACTAACTTGCATGCAGCAACAGATGGACTGCAGTCTCTAACTCCAACAAGGTGGAACTATAGGGTAAGGGGTTCTAATAAACAGGTCTGTGATTTTTTATGATAAAATGTGCTTTCGGCACCCCACTCCCCCATTGTATAATTTGTGTATAGACATAACTTTGTTTTCATCACCTGACCTTTGCAAATACTGTCTCAGAGTAGCTTTTTTTTATTGTGTAACCTTTCTCCTTAGAAGGATTACTGTGCCAGTATTAAAGGTAACCTTATTGGGCATAACAAAAATTTCCTGTAGGCCACAGGGCCAGTAAGCATGGATAGGGTTTTCTATTCTCTTTAGCTTCGTGCTCCACTGCAGACTTGATATTTCGGTCTGGACTGGGAAGTAACAGAAAAAGCATTGTGAAAGGCCAAACTCATTTCAAAAGGTCACAAATGCTTGTGGACTTTGCATATGACTTCAGAGCTGCTGAAATATATGTATATCTGGGCCAAAAGGTTTTACACCAGACCACCACTCTCTTGTCCTGTAGGAAAGTACGAGATGCCACTAGTGTGGACATTAACATGCGAGTGGGGGTCCACTCTGGAAATGTTCTCTGTGGTGTCATCGGCCTCCAGAAGTGGCAGTATGATGTCTGGTCACATGATGTGACATTAGCCAATCACATGGAGGCTGGCGGTGTACCCGGGTATGATTGCTCATTTAAATGTTTTAAAAAGCAAGGATTTCCCTCCTTACATACTAACACTTGATTTGATTTTTCCATCCCAATGAACAGACGTGTTCACATTACTTCCGTCACGCTGGAGCACCTGAATGGGGCGTATAAAGTAGAGGATGGTTATGGCCAGGAACGGGACCCTTATCTGAAAGAGCACGGGGTTGTGACTTACCTAGTGATCAACCCAAAGGTGAAGAATAGTCTTAAATAGCATTAAAACCTACTAATATTGGACAAAGTAGAAGATCACATCAAAAATCTGGGGTTATAGTTTTAATATCTATTAACCGTTTATGATTAATATTACTATTTATATAACTGCATAATTATATAACCCAGAGTCAAGCAACTAATTCTATTTACACAGGCTTGAACCTACACTTTTGACCTTTTTTCATTTGCTTTTTATCTGTATGGACAGGCTGAGAGGAGGAGTCCTCAGCATCACTATAGACCTCGGCACACTCTGGACGGAGCTAAGATGCGAGCATCAGTCAGAATGACCCGCTACCTTGAGTCATGGGGAGCTGCCAAGCCCTTCGCCAACCTGCACCACCGGGACAGCATGACTAATGAGAACGGCAAAATTAACACCGCTGTGAGCTCCATGCCAATGGCACCATGTTGAGTTTCATTGTCCAAAGTATTAGACCAGATCAATCCAATTAAGCTTTCTGTTGAAAGTCGATGAATTATATTCTGTGCATTTCTGGCACCATGTCTTACATTAGCTTACTTGCAATTCTGTTTATAGATAATGATCATTGAACGAAAGGAATTGCCTTATAAACCTTGTGATTTATCTTCAATAGGATGTGCCACTGGGTCAGTACCACTTTCAGAGGCGTTCAGAGAGGTATGTCCTGTTCTTTTTTAAACGACCGCTTCTACTATAGTCACTTTCAGAAAAGGTCTGTGAAATTTCACTGCACTCGTAGTGTGAAAGGCATTCCTGAGACATTCTCTCTCTTGTATCCCACAGAACGAAATCTCAGAAGAGGCGATTTGAGGAGGAACTGAATGAAAGGATGATACGAACATTTGATGGCATCAATTCTCAAAAGTAGGTTCTTTTTGCCTTGAAATTCAGGTCATTTTTTTGGTTAGAAGGAATGTGATCCCAGTCTCGGTTCTAACTCTCGTGCTGTGTTTTTCAGGCAGTGGCTCAAATCGGAAGACATTCAGAGAATATCACTGTTTTTTCACAATAAAGGATTAGAAAAAGAGGTAAGGCTACAGTTTCTTTCTTCATAAAGTGACTACAAAAGTATGATCACCAGCCACTTTATGAGGAATTCCCTTAATTTGAAGCTCCTCTTTGCTGGTGTAAAGTAAGGCAAAATTTGTGTTTACTGTCCTTTAGTCATTAAAGGTCAGTTTCTGAAACTGATGATTCGGGCACCTGACACACTAATACCAGCAAACACCACCACAATAATGGTGTCAGTGCTGTGTAGATCTGTGTCCACCAGCCAAATAATATCTGGTCAGCAGCTGTCCTGAGATCAGAAACTGAGCAGTGATGAATGGGGTAGAGGACGGCTGGTTGTGTCAGAGGGGACCTGAGTTAAGGGGAGCTCATAAAGTGAGCAGTGAGTGAAAGTAACAGAGGTTCTTCTAATAAAGTGGTTTATGAGAGTATTCATTATTGCATTATCTGCATACAGATTTGAAAAGTTAAAGGTTAGAAAACCACCAACAAAGCCCTCTAAATATTGCTCCTATTGTCTCTTCATAGTACAGAGCAACAACCTTGCCTGCGTTCAAGTACTATATCACCTGTGCCTGTTTGATCTTCTTCTGCATTTTCATTGTGCAGATTCTGGTCTTGCCAAAGTAAGTTTGTGCCTCTTTTTACCAAGTTTAAGCCTGTTCGATGTCACTGATGTCAATTTAAAAAAAAGACTCTGCAATATATGGATTGGATATTTTCTCTAGATTCTGTAACTGGCTCATATTTGTTGAAAAATGTATTTTACTTTTTTCAGATAGCAGTTATGCTTCAGATAGCAGCCTATGCAGTTATTTAAACCGTCAAAACATCTGATTGGGCCATGTGTAGGTCATCACAGGTTTATTAGGACAGTACTTGTGGTGGAAGATCTGAATTACTACAATCAAAATTTGCACCATGCATTATCATTTATCTTGACATTTATCTTGAAGTTGTGTGGCTTAAAAGTAATTCATGAGCTCTATTAATTCTGTTAATGGCATTTGCTTGTGTTGGTTTTTAATAAACCTTCCAAACATCTGGAATCAATTGCAGTTAAAAAAAATGTTATCAATGCTAAATGAGCGCTTGCTGTGCTGCCATTGCAGAACTGCTGTACTGGGCATCTCTTTCGGAATGTCCTTCCTCATTCTCTCCATGATTCTACTTATTTGCTTCATTGGCCATTTCTTGGTAAGCATTTACTCAAATCAACAAGTTTTCAGATGGTTTTGATTTTTTTTACTCAGTCTGTCTCGTAGTATTGTTTGGGGTTTCGCAACATACTCTGCAACAAATCTGCAATTTCAGTTAAAGCCCCTCTAGCTAACCTTTCCCAGTTCCAGCAGAGGAAACCTTGTTCTTGAAGAGCCCCCTTTGGTAGCTCATGTTTTTTTAATATATTTTTTTGTTTTAATGACTTCGGGGGGAAAAAATCCACCGACCAAAAATGGTTGAAATATGATACTCATGATTTCCTAGCATTTCAAGTCCCCTTAATTACCCACTGCAACGATTTAAAACACTTGTCAGTTGCAGTGCCAACATACTGTATGATCACTCATGTTTTGTTTCACAGTTGACAGCAATTTAAAATATAATGCCATTTAAAATATAATATAAAATATAATTTCCCGTACATGACAACAAATTTGAATACAGTCTATAATCTCAGATTATCTTAAAACACTAATCAACAAAACCCCCTTTTTGCACAATCTGCTGTAACATTTATTTCTCATTATATTCCTCACTGGTACAAGCTTTCTCACCTGAAATTACTCCTCTGTCATACTGGACATAAATGCAGCCTGCAGATCAGGCTCAGGCGACAGGAAAGTGACACTGCAAAACCTTTTAAGATCATTTTGTCCTCCATCCACCAAACTATCGGCTATTGCCATGAAAAATCATTACTGCTGTATTTCAGAGAGAGCAGCAGCGAAGTCATTTTTTGCTGGTCTGTCAAGTTTTCACAAGACAGCATGTTTATTTCTTTCCATCTGTTTCTCAAGCTATTTTTGGTGCATAGGCATTGTTATAAAATATTTTTCAAGCACAACACTATATTTACAGACTTCGGGTTACTTATTGTCTGTGGCAAATGTACATGAAAGAAACAATTTTCTTTCTGTCTGACCAATTAAATCTGACCTCTACCTAAATTCTGTCTAATTGCCACCTCCCTTCTTATCTCTTCAGCACTGCAGTAAAACAGCCTCGGCGTCATGGCTCTGGATCCTCCGATCCTCCAGCATCATTGCCAACAAGCCCTGGCCCCGCCTTACACTCACCATGGCAACCACCACCCTCATCCTGGTCATGGCTGTTTTCAACATGGCAAGTTCTGCTTTAGCCATGAGGGGCCAGAAACAGTATCTGAACTAAAACACTAATAAACACAGCACCAGTCAAAAGTTTGGATATATGATGGAATGTATTTGTCTCATGATCTTCGACATGTTGGTCAAAAGAATTATGCTTAAATTTATAGTATGACATTCATTTGGCAGATGCTTTTATGCAAAGCAACTTAAATACAGGTCAACAGGTCAAAATCATCAGAGATGAGTTTGTGTAGGTTTTGTAGATTTCAAATCTGTGTTTTAGTTTTTCCGGCACATATAGTTTGTGTGATGAAGCTAGTTATATTTTAATAAAAACCACATGCAAGTCTATTGCAAATCTAACATTACTCATAATTCATAAAGTTGTCGTGACTGGAAAAAAATGAAAGCAGCTCTGAAATCAGCATGAAAAATGGTTTAGAAAATAGTGATGATAATGCATTTTTTAAAAATTATTTTAAAAAGAAAACATTTTGGTTTTGAAATGTTTCCTTCTAATAAGTAGTGTTCAGTCAGTAAAGTCTCAACATATGTGGATTTTATTCAGGACTGCTGAAAAAGCATCCCGAGTCCTAATGAAGCCGCTGGATAGAATATGTAAAACTGAGTCAAAGCAAAAATGTGGATCTGAATACGAGATCGGATTCATTTCATGTTACTTCGTTGTTGTAACATGTTTGCTATTGTGTTTGCAATGTGGAAAAGAGTAAATAGTGAGGAGTAAAAAAAAAAAAGTAAAAAAGCACCTGGGAATGTATGTCCAAACCTTTGACTGGAACCTTCCAAGTTCCAAAGCTGCCATTCACTCAGAATAAAAAAGGCAAAGATCCTTTTTGTGGCTGAAACACACTGTTCTTGGTCATTTTGGCTCGGATTCCCGTCCATCTGTAACTTGGCAATGGGTGGCTGTTTCTGCTCCAAACTGGACCACCCCAGTCTCCATGCATGTCACTATTTGTAAACACACTCTGGAAATGAGTTTCCCGTTGTCTGTCTTTAGGCAGCTTGTCACTCAAATTCAAATCCGTGCTGTGCCCCTAGCTTTTCATTAAAACGCAGCACGATGTGAAGAGATAAGCCCCGAACCCGAGAAGGTTTTGGAACGGTGGTTTTAATTGAGATTCTTTTGTTTTTCCATCAGCAGAAACAAACTGAGTCAGTACTTCACGACTTCCGCTTAATTCCAATCTTGAAAGATGTTCTGTAAAACTTTTAAGTGGTATATGAACGTGCCTCGTCCAAAAGGAAATACAGATACAGACTAAAACCTGCAAGACACTTTAAAAAGTAGCCTTATAGTGCCCTGTTCAAAAGCACTCGGAAGCATATGCTTAATACAGGCACATCATTTTTTCTCTCCTCTCTTTTCAGTTTTTTCTGGAGGACAACCTGACACCTCATGTGCCCCTTTATAATATATCCAATGAAACCCAATTTCAGCCTGATGGGCATCCAGTAGCTTTCCTGACGAAGAACAATTTCTACCTTCCTGTGAGTGTCTCCTTCATGTCTGTCTACAAAAGAGAGTCCATGCTATCCTCACTTTCCATTTTTCAGTCTGTGCTGTCTGGTCTGCCAGGCTAAGGAAGGAAGGACATGGAGCTTAGTACCAAATGTATTTGTTGCCTTAGGCTTGAGTAGCTGGGCCTCCCAAATAAAGTTAAAAAAAAAGTTGTTGAGGTCTAAAAAGAAACGGATTATTATCTCCATGGATCATCGTAATCATTCCAGTATACATTATGCATGTAATTTTTTTTTCAGGATTGTGATCCTTGTGTTGCTCTCCATGTCAGTATTTTATCTACAGCTGCATCCTGGGCCTCATCTCCTGTTCTGTGTTCCTGAGAATCAACTACGAGCTGAAGATGCTGATCATGCTGACGGCCGTAGTGGGCTACAACATCATCATCCTCCAGACTCACGCCTCCCTCCTGGATGAGTATAGCAAGTTCCTCTACAAAACGGAGGTCCTGGAAAGGTGAGTGCCTCTGTAGAATGGGGCTGTCTGTTTCTCTGACTGCTCTCTAATATTTTATTTCATATGCTATATTGATTCTGGAGGACATTACTTGAGTCCTCTGCGTTTAACCCATTCACCAGGCTGAATATTCGAAGATACTTGTGGTATCCTTGAGCATTCAGCTTGGTGAATGGGTTTAACGCAGGACACTGGCTGTCCTCGGATTCAAACCCACAGGATTCCGATTGCAAATTGCACTCACTATAACTGACCATACTGTCATACGTGAACACACCACAGCACACGGTGTAACAACCTGACTGCCAGCTGCCCCCACAAATGATTAGCATTTGACGTACTGATGCTTCAGCTTATCTCACAAACTGCACTTAGCCCCACTTACTAAATGTGCTTATTAAGCACAGGGTTTTAAAAAGCACAAGTTCCTTCTCAACAAATATTTACAGGGGTGAAACACACACACACACACACACACACACACACACACACACACACAAAACCAGTCTATTTTTAAAGATTTTTTTACTAGTCTACCAATTGAGAACCCCAAGGCTGTCTGCAGCGTAATTGTCACATCATTCTGAAAACTATAAAAACACTGCAGTCTTATACTGTTTCAGGTCACGACGTGAAGCAGCAGACCACTGATTGCACGACTATTATATTATCTATCCCAAAGCCCAACTCTAGCCTTGTTCATTAGAGGTTATATGAGGTGGCTTTTGTTGGGATGGCCTGCTATTCCTCTTGGAATATCTGCCTTTCTAAAGTGGCACTCTAAATTAGCCCAGACCCAAAAGTGGCTTCGCCAGGAGTGCTCATTAGGGCCAGCTACCCATGCCATAGACCAACTATTATTCTCAATGGGTGCTGAAAAGCTTCCAGTTCCTCCTCCTAATGGACTTTTATTGTTAGGCCCACAAAGGACCAGCTTATGTTAGTTACACTGACATAAAGCCAAGCTTTTTGTTTTTGTGAGAGCTGAGTTGTGCCGCAGATAGACTGGTCTTCAGAACAGATGAAATGCTCTTTATGTCTGCACATAATGATCGAAGTCTTGAGACAAAAGCTGCCAAGAAGCATGTATGTGCTGAAACTGATGAGTTGTAATCATAAAATAATGAATGCGGACTCAGACTTAGAGGAGGACAAACCGTCTTCCTCTGGCTGCGCTAGATAGAGGAATTATGATATAATGGCCTTGGGCTTCATCTTCCTATGTCAGAAAAAAAAAAATCTGAAATGAAAAGACAAAAGTTACTTTTCTTATCCTTATTCAGCGCATGGACAGAATCAAATGTAGTCCTGAAAGAAGCAGTTGAGTAGGGAGCTCCGCTACTGTGTTAACATTAAACAACAGTGGCATTCTTTATTAATAGACAGCTGGAGACGACATGGCCCACTGGCCTCTCCTGGGCCAGGGATGACATGATTTGTAATGGGGAATCAGTTACACACTTACATCTCTCTCTCTCTCTCTCTCTATCTCTCTCTCTCTCTCTCTCTCTCTCTCTCTCTCTCCTCTTTCTCTTTTTCTTTCTCTCTCTGTCTCTCTTCCTCTCTCTCTCCTCTTTCTTTCTCTTTTTCTTTCTTTTTATCTATCTTTCTCTCTCTCTGTCTCTCTCTCTTTCTCTCTCTCTCTTTCTCTCTCTCTCTCTCTCTCTCTCTGTTTCTTTCTCTTTGCCTTTTCTATACCAAGGCCAGGAGTTCTGAAGGACTTGAAGACGATGGGTTCTGTGTCTCTTTTCATATTTTTCGTCACTCTCCTCGTTCTGGCCAGGCAGGTGAGCTCAGACATGTCCATCAAATGGGGTTGAATGGAAGCTAAATTGAAATACCTTACATTTAGAAATGTGTTGTCACAAAATGATGCTGTCCATTCAACTCATTAAAACATTTCTTGAAAAATCAGAATTCTTACAGATATCACAATAAAGTACAAGACAGTTTCATAAAAATAAGTGCTTTATCTCATTTAACAAAGATAAATAAAAAGTCTTATTTTAGCTTGTTAGGCAACGTAAATGTAGTGAGTGCAAAATTAAACTCTTAAGAACAGTTTTTGTTTACATAAATGTTTAAGCAAATATTTATATAATTTTAATAAAAAGGTGATGGACCTATTGGGGCTCAGAGGTTCGGGCAAATTTCTTTACGTATTGCCTGTTATTGGATAACAAGATGGATATAAATATAAATAAAAAGTTTTAAAGGTATTTTTATTAGTGGTGGGCTGTTATCGGTGTTAACGTGCTGCGTCAACGTGAGACTCTTATCGGGCAATAAAAAATGTTTTGCCGTTAATCGATTTACAAAGTTGGGTTGGGAGCTGAGTCTATACTACGCAAGCTATGATGACTTTTACCTTGATAATTTAGCGTGAATGTATACCTAGCCGAATTGCACTGTAGGGGGCGAGAACGAGTCTTCGAACCTGTGTGTATGCCTACTGTGAAACAGGGACGTCACTAGAATGGAAAGACAAGGGGGGCTTAGCCTCCAGGGTTGTAGGAAGGAATTAGCGTGTATAGAGGGCTGAAAACTTTTCACCAAACCTTTCCTTTCACTTAAGGAAA
>JBBPDC010000007.1:22241020-22274461 GCA_037974485.1 Hemigrammopetersius urotaenia | reverse complement strand
GCCCTAACCAAACAGAACAGAACAGACAGAAACCAAACAGAAAAACAGTGGCCTCTAACGGCCACCAACCGTCACAGATATATAATTTAAAAATAGTAGAATAATGACTATATATTTAGGGTGGCTTGGGATCATTTTGGGGGGGCTTTAGACCTTCGGCAGAATTCAAATGAGCCATTTTAATTTAGATTCATCTAGATTAATTCCAAGATTACAGTGAGATTAATCTAGATTAAAAAAAATAATCTATGCCCACCTCTAATTTTAATGTTTAATTTTTATTTCTTTTTTTATTTTGGACAGTCTCTTGACTGAATAACATTAGTAACATGCTGCTTTGACTCATTTTGCATTACATTTAAACAGCATAATTAAACATGTGGTTGATTTTATTATAAATTACATTTACAATCGATTTACATTCTATATCAAAAGGTTCAGGTCAGCGTTACTGACCTTTTCTGTTTGTTTGGATGTCAAAAGATTTGTGTATACAGCTTTAATTTCCACAAAATAAGACTTGTGATGATAATGTGTTGCCTTGCAGAATAAACAGAAAAACTGGAGGAATGAAGCAAACATGCTTTAATAATGTAGCAGTGAAATGGACTGAGAATGTGCATGTCAAAAATGCAGCTATCTTTGTTAATGAAGATGATTTCTCTCTGAATTAGTAATGGAAGGGTCAACCCAAGGTCAGACGGGTTCAGATCACATTGTTTGACCATTTAAAGGGTGACAAAACAGTGTTCCAACTATTCACAACTTACAGAAACATTGCGGATAAAGTTTGTTTCATTAATGAACGAATATTTATTCTGGTCAGGCAGGCAAAAATCTCAGAATAGATCAGATGGTCTGAATGCGCATCACTATCCTGAAGTGTTTGTCTACATGTGATGCAAAAAAAAGCAGCTCCTCTCTGTTCCAGTGGCTAAACATAGCCTGGACCTTAGAAAATCACTCTCATACATCAGAGCTGTGCATCACTTTTGTGATCTGGGCCCTATTTCACTGTCCCAAATTCAGACAGCGACAATTTCAGACTTGTTTCCCCTTGTTTCTGCCTCTTCTCTGATGTATAGCATGGAGTTTTGGGTATTTCAGAGTAGAGCTGGATAGTCTGAGTGTAATCCTTAAGATGCACAAAGACATAGAAATGAGCTTGGGTTGATGTTATAAACAGAGAAATGAATGAAAATCAATTGCAGTCCAAAAATAACACTTTTGTGCGATTTGTATAAAATATGCTGTAACTCCTTCACAGTATGGATATAATTGACACTCTTCGTACAGTTCCATAACAGCAACAAAATAAACTCATTACGCTGTATAGTACTGTAGTTCCTTGGCTGTCTTGCCTTCTTTAGTATTATGTATGAATTTGGAATTTAATTTCACATACAAATTGCACTTTTTCATCAAACCAGAAACTTAATTTCCAACTGATTAGAAAGTTTTCCCATTCAGCAAAATGACTGATAATAGAAAACTTTTTCATCCATAAAAAACAAAGGAAAAGAAATTGGTTTCTCTGATGAAGCTATTTTTGACCCATGACAAATGGCAGATGTTACCGTATCACAATGAGAGCTAAAGCAGCAGGCGGTGCAGAGGAAATATGGAAGATCACGTTCACGCTCCTTTAGATGCTTTTCTGACCTTACTCCCTCATGACATTTGAGAAAGAACCTGCTGATGTGGTTTCTTTTTGTCGCTCATGAATCAGAGAGGAATTAACTGCAGGATTATAGTGAAAGCAGGATATTATCCTGGAGATGTTTTTGGTTTTGCTTTGCTTTTGTTTAATCACTGTAAGCTTATATTAATAATCAAATCAAAATCAAATACCTTTATTGTCATTGTACTGCTGTACAATGAAATTGAAATGCAACTGTTGTGATAAAAGAAAAAAATAGATAAAATAAACAAATAAACATGAATATACAAATATAAAAAATATATAAATGTTCATCCCCGATTACTATATTCACATTTTACCATTCAATATTTGTATGGGTCAGTGCGGGCCTGAGTAGACCTATAGCGCCTCCCGGAAGGAAATAATGTAAACAAACAGTTCCCCGGGGTCAAGCCATCTGGCACTGTATAAGTCAGACAGTGACAAAAGCTGTGTCCCGATAATGTCCTGTGCTGACTTTTTGACTCTCTCCAGGGCCTTTTTGTGAGTCATGGTGCAGCTTTTAAACCCCACTAAAATGTCGTGGGTGATGATACTCTCCACAGAGCATTTATAGAAAGACAACTGCAGTTCCTGGGATAAGTTGACTTTCCTCAGTAACCTCAAAAAGTCGCTGCTGTGCTTTTTTTACTAGGGCAGTGGTATTAACAGTCCATGTTAGGTCCTGAGAGATATGTGTTCCCAGGAACTTAAAGTCACTGACCCTCTCCACAATGTCTTCTTTGATGTAAAGAGGGACAGGTTCTTCCCTCTTTCTCCGGAAGTCGATTGCAAGCTCTTTTGTTTTGGAGGGGTTAAGTGTCAGACTATTTAAAAAGCACCAAGCAGTAAGTCTTTGGACCTCCTCTCTGTAGTCCCACCACAGTGGTGTCTTCCGCAAACTTCATAAAGATGCTACTGTTGTAATTTGGTGTACAGTCATGGGTGTATAAAGTGTACAACAGGGGAGCAAGCACACAGCCCTGAGGGGCTCCGGTGCTGGAAACCAGAGGCTGTATTACAGAAACTTCCTAACTTGAAAATCCTATCTTAACTGTAGTAACCATGGTAATGGCACTTTAGGATCTTATTTAGGAAAAAAGCCCTATGTCAGTTCTCCTATCCTAACTTCAATTAAGAAAAGTATTACAGAAGCATCCGAACCTCAAAAAATCTTAAATGAACTCTCCTAACTTCAGGAAAACAGTTACTTCGTGAGATGACATGTTGCATTAGTTGCTAGGTAACACAGACATAAAAGTCAATCATCGATGTTAGATCGCTTATTTAGGATTCCTAACTCGAGGTAAGATCGTATTCCTAAATCCAGTTAGGATTTGCTTCTGTAATACCAAATTGAAAAAAATCCTATCTTAATGGCCACTGCTTTAGCACAGAATGCATTTTTATGATATAGCACTACTGTTTTACTGGTGCTGTCTATACATGAGTGTAACGGGCCTGGTCAGTGGCAGGGAGTAGTCACTGCTTTTTTGTTTATGTTCTGGTTCTTCTGTTCATGTTTGGGGCTTTTATTTTGATGTATCTGGGTTTTGCTTGTGTCACGTGTCTTGTGGTCAGGTGGTTTTGTTATTGTGTGCCATGTGCTTTTTCGTGTCAGCTGTTTTCGGTTAGTGTGTCTGGTGATTGGGTTTGCATCTGTTTTGTGTTAATCTTGGTGTATTTAAGTTCTGTGTGTTTCTTTCCAGTTATCTGTCCATCGTCTTTTTTGAGCTGTATGTTTGCCTCGTTCATGCCCTGTTTTTGCTCTGTTCCTGAACCTAGTTTCTGTTTTGGCCCACGTGCCTATTTTTCTTTATCCCACTTTTTGAATAAACGCACTTCAAAATGAACCCCTGGTTTCCAGCCTGCTTATCCCAGGATAGCTCTCGGTCGTGGGGGATTAGCCCCCTCGACCGTGACAATGAGTTTATTTTTTTGCTAACCTATAGCTAAATGATTTTCTACAACATGCCTCCACCCACAAATCTAATCTAATAAAATTCTATTCATGAGTCCACAAGTATAAAAAACCAATCAACAATCTGCAATGCAATCAACACTCTCCGCTTGCAATGTGACCAGTTGTTATAGGTAATTTTGTTTAAGAATGAACAAGAAATTTGTTTTCTTTGAGTTATTCAAGTTCTGTAAACACTGCATCATTTGTCTTACTTTGATGTTTTGTCATTTCCTTTAAAATGGTGCTTTAAATAATATTTATATTTGTAAATTAGGAGAAATGTGGTCAGCAGTTCTTAAAAACTAAGGCATAGTTGTTCAGTTCAAAGCTATAAAAGATCAAATCAAAGAAAGGGGTAACTGTGGTTTGGTTATTGCAGCTTTCTTTCATAGAAAATCCAATGAAAGAAACCTTCCCATAATAAGTACTTCATATGAAACCTTGGTGATGTTAGGTTTGTGTTACATGCTGCAGGGTGTTTTTGTTTGTTTTGTGCTGTGTAGTTCCCATTCAGAATAAATATAAGACTCTTCTATTGTTTGCAAGCTTTGGTCAGATATTTCATCAGAAAGCTATGTGGCAGCAGAACTGAGCAGTTTCTCTCTGTGGATTTCTGTGTTGTTTTGTCAGTGAAAGGAGTACGGTGACCTCCAGTCTCCTCACCTCTGTGTCCTCTTGTATAACAGAATGAATATTACTGTAGGTTGGACTTCCTGTGGAAGAACAAGTTCAAGAAGGAGTGTGAGGAGATCGAGACTATGGAGAATCTGAACCGTGTCCTACTGGAGAATGTTCTACCTGCCCACGTAGCAGAGCACTTCTTGGCCCGAAACTGGAAGAACGAGGTGAGAAACACTGTCCTGATCAAATGCCTTATTTAATTCAAGACAGTGGCATGGTCTGCAAGTGTGTCTGCACAGTTGTTTGAGAAGGATCAAGTTCTTGCATAGAATTGCATCGACCGCACAGGATCTTCTTTTCAGCTGGTTGACTGCTGAATGTCTTTGAAGACACATGTAAGAATGGACAGGAATTTTCCTACACAGAACAATACCTGAGTTTCCCCTTACATGCCCATACTAAACTGTGACCTGTGGCTCCTTATGACTAGTTGATGATGTGTTATGTGTTTATGCCATCAAAGATCAAAAACCGACTCTGAAAAAGGTTGCATTAAATGTTCCACATGAATACAGTTCTTTCTCAGAGGTGTATTTACAGAGAATATCAGATAACTTAGATAATGATTATTAGCATTACACAAGATAATACAGGCACACTCTTGTTACTTTCAAAATAATGCAATACAGCTCTGCTATGCTGGAGAAAGTAATCAGGAAGATCAGGAGAATTCCAGCTGGGCCACTGTTGTTTTGGGCTCAGTACTGTGGCTTTGCTCCATTAAATTGGCTCCGGTGGCTGTGCGTGTAGAGAAAGATTCTATGCACATATTAACACAAAAATGTGCTCACAGTCAGCACAGCAGTGGGTGTGTGTGTAAGTTTTTGTCTGCTGAATTTAGTAGTCTCCAATTCCATTTACTAGCTAGGGCTCCCCCATCACCACCAACACTGGAAAGGTGGAGGTTAACATGTATCTCCTCTGAGTCATGTAAAGCATCACCATTTTTTGGATGCCATGTCACTTGAAAGCGCAACATGCTGACCCCCAGTCCTGTTACGTCAGATAACAGATGCCCATGCTGGCAAGAATTGTGCTAAGTGATGGGGAGAGGGGGATTGTCCTACCCACCCAGAGAGAGCGAAACTAGTTGTCTTGCCTTTGACTCGGATGCAACGTTCAGACATTTGCGCCACTCAGGAGCCCACATGTGTAGTTATTTAGGGGATTTAAATTAGAGCCTCCTGCTCATGTGTTCCTGCCTCAGTCAGCTAGTGACTGTTACAAGAGTATGTGAATAGAGAAGTGCTCAGTAAATGATTAGGTTGCTGGTAGACACAAGAGGCAATGTTCTATGTACAGTAACGCCCCCGCTTTTCACAGGGTTTACGTTCCAAGAGCACCCACCTATAGGAAGATAAAAACGGGAAAAAAATAACGTGATCGGATTGGCTACTTTCAAAACTTCCGCCTCTGAGTACAGTGAGGGATGTGTTAAAGGGCGGCAGCCAATCAGCAGCGAGGAGAAATAAATAAGCGTTCTTGGATTGGCTACTTTCAAACCTTCTGCCTCAGAGAACAGCGGTATTTCAAGACACCGCTTCTCTCCACAGTACCAAAACATTTATAGCTATTTTATATGGAAATGTAGCTGAATTTACATTAATATTTATGTTACAAAAGTATTACATTTGATTTTTGTCTAATTTAGCACAAATATACATTTACATTTATGTATATTTGTGCTAAATTAGACATTTATATATTTCCATGATAAAAGCTGTGATGTCTGAGCCTCGTCTGCTATGCCCTCTCGTCCTCATGCAGGGTTTATGTTAGGGGCCGGTGCTTAGCACGAGGGAGCATAGTGGTCGAGGCCCGGATGTCACAAAAGCAAAAAAAAATGCAGGATACCTGCCTTTGCCGTGCATGTGTGGGGGTTCCGCGAAAGATTATTAGTTTGGTTCTGAGAAAATATCTGCATGAAAACAATAAATCATACAATCACAGCAGCAAAAATCTGATAAAAATAAACAACGCTGGCAATGAAAGGTCAAGAATATAATAAATAGAACACAATATGTATATGTGAAGAAAACTGTAGAAAACATCCATTGTATCTTGCTGTCCTGTTTGGAAACCCAAAATTAATGCAGTAATGCTTTAATAAAAAAGGGGTTAACAAGCTAATAGCATTCTCTGCAAAATAAAAGCAAACTACCCTCCTAGTCTGTTGACTATTATTAACTTGTATGTTTGTGTGAGAGCCTTTTTTCTTTTCTTTCACTGAACACAGAAATGCATTTTTACTTACACTCCAATGCATGTTTGGAATCTAATATAATATGCTGTCTTTTGTGTGCTTGTAATAGATCCATGGTGTGCATCCAATAGCTTTTTTAATTTGTACTTTTGTACTTTTGTTTCATTTCTGCAGTGAAAAAAGCAAAGTAGGGAATCTGATTAGACAGGGACATGAAGCAGAAGAAAAAGACAAGCTGTAGGTAGAAATGGGCAGGTCTGCATTATCACTCCCGGACTGAAAATGAGCTCCCTCTGGCCCTGTGGATATGGACAATTACACATTAAAGATTTTTTCCACTAGCTTTAAATTGGTTATTGTAGCAGGAAAATGTGGTGCATGTAAGAATTTTTGTTAAATCTGAATGTTCTGGAGGGGAAAATGTTAATATCACATCTATAGAGAAGGGTGGAGAGTACTAATATGACAGCCAGGATTTCTAACATCACTTGGTGTAGATTCAGTGTGTATTTAACAACTGTTTCAATCTCTAATGTGTGCAGTTCTGCATTTAACCACAATCACAAAAGTACATTTTATTGGGACTTTGATGAGGGTGAAAAATATTTACACATTAATATCATCAGTATGTTAAACAGCATCAAGACAGAATCGTGGGGAAGAAGTCAAACTTCTGTGAGGCTTGTAGGTTATTAGTATTAATGATTTTCTAATCCCATCTTGTGTCTGACAGGATCTGTATCACCAGTCGTACGACCTGGTCTGTGTGATGTTTGCGTCTATCCCAGACTTCAAAGAGTTCTATACAGAGTCAGACGTAAACAAGGAAGGCCTTGAGTGTCTGCGGCTGCTGAATGAAATCATTGCAGACTTTGATGAGGTAATTCAGTGTAATTATTTATTTGTATGAAACTAAATTTCAACAGTGTTCCTCCTTGAAATCACTTGAATTCCAATTCTGTATCAGGGCCATATCAGCCAATTTAAAAAAGATATAAGTATACTTAAATAAATTAAACAGATTTATTTTATTTATTCATTGATGTATTTATATAATACACTGTATGCTTTTGTTTTTATCTGGGCAGTTTAATGTATTTTTAATGTGTTTTTTTCTGTAATTATTTTTGTTATTTTGATATTTATTTGCTATTTTGTTTCTGTTTTTATTTGGGCATTTCTTGCCTTTTTTCATAGTTCAATGTATTTTCTGTCATTCTTGTTTTTGCATTTCTTTTCTCAAATTAGTTGTATTCTTTACAATGCGGTGTGTTTTCACATCCAGCAATCAAGACCTGATTCACTTTACTTGAAAGTTTGATTCATTTTACTTTTGACAGTCTACTTCAAAAATATGACGTACACAATTACTATAAAATGTATATATTCCTTGAGTAACAAAGTATACCATCATTGTTGTTACAGAACCTTGGATATCCAAAATGCAAACTTTAGAGGATCCAAACTTTAGAGGATATAACTGAATTATAACTAAACATAAGATATTACAAATAGTAATTGTGGACAATTTCTGTTGGTTCAATTTCCATTCATTATGATTTTCAGAGGGTAGTTGGTGTTTTAAAATGCTGTAAAAAATGAAAAGTAATACAAGGTTAACATTTATGCAATAGCAGATGAGGCTCAAGATGGATATTTTGCATATTCTATTGTGTGTTAATAGCAGTGGTGTTACTCTGTTGCAGGGAATATTGTGTTGTGTATGTTTTTGGATGGTACATAGCTAAATTTAGCTGTTTCGTATGTAGTTGCTGTCCAAACCCAAGTTTAGTGGCGTTGAAAAAATCAAGACCATCGGAAGCACTTACATGGCAGCCACTGGACTGAACGCCACTCCAGAACACGCCCAGGTAAAGCATTCACACATAACCTGTCATTTTAAACAGCTTTGGGCTAAGGACAAATGAAGATCGAGCTAAGAATACTTCGCCAAAAGGATGCTAAGATTGCTGTTAAAAAATGAAGGCTGATAGGAACTCATCAGAATTATGTAAAAGATCATGCCAGCCACTATCCTTTAGCTTTCATTTATTGATAGACACTTTTGAGAGTACTCTTGGAAGAGATAAATATCATGACAACGGTATTCTAATGCACTTCAGAGCTATTGCTTCCCCAACTTTCTAACCACATGCAGTCAGATTTACTTTCCCCTCTTAACAAATGTCTGAGCCCAAACCCATTCCTATAAATTATACACTGCAAGTTTGGGGGCTTAGTTTAATGGCTTTTTGGAAGGGGTTGGTGTATTTATAATTTATTTGCTGTTTGAAATTTCAGGAGCATGATCGGCAGTACATGCACATTGGCACCATGGTGGAATTTGCCTTCGCACTGGTGGGGAAACTTGATGTCATCAATAAGCATTCTTTCAACGACTTCAAGCTAAGAGTTGGTACGTAGCTAAACAAAGTCTTTAGTAATAAACTATGGACCATATAGATAAAGGTATTGGGACATTTCAGTGTTTGACCTAGACCCCTTACCTCCAGTAAAGGACAATCTTAATGCTTCAGCAGACCAAGACATTCTGGACAACACCATGCTTCCAACTTTGTGGACACACAAAGGGAAGAACCTTTTCTATTCCAGGAGGACTGTGTCCCAGTGCATAAAGCAAGATCCATAAAGACATGGTTGGATGAGTTTGGTGTGGTAGAACTTGACTGACCCCATGACCCCAACCAACACCTTTGGGATGAACTGGAATGGAGACTGAGAGCCAGACCTCATCCAACATCAGTGTCTGACCTCATAAATACTCTACAGAATGAACGGGCTCAAACTCCCACAGACATCTTGTGGAAAGTCTCCCAAGAAAAGCTGTTATAGCTGCAAAAATGGGACACAATCCATATTGAAGTATTTGAATGCAGTGTCATTAAAGTCCATCTTGGTGTTATGGTCAGGCGTTCCAATACTTTTTTGCAACAGTCACATCCCTACTGAGAAATTGATAAAGATAAGTGAAAATAAAGATAATTTGACCTGTTTTGACATTTCAATATACACAAAAGAATTAGCATTCTTTATGTAGCAACTAAAGCAAGCACCTTAATGCTAAATTTCACTGGCACTTTCCCAAACAAACCAGACTTCTTAGACCAAGATCCTCAGATTCGAATAGCCACAAGAATGCTGCACTTTCTTAGACTTTCCCATGCTGCATTCATTGTGCCTTCGAGCATGATTGTGCTGCCTGAAGGTTTTGAGTGGATTTGGCCTGTGTTCAGATCACTGGAGCTCAAGCCATCTGACTGTCATGTTTGAACAGTGACATCTGCCATGCTTCACTCCGTCCCTATTGAGTTCAAGCTGCTCCTGGTAGCTGTGGGTTTTCTGGTCCCCTACGCCCTTATCCTCATTTCTAAGCATACAGCAAACACAGCCTGACGCTGCCCTCAATCCAGTGCCGCAGTAACGCTGGAAAAATAAATTTTGAGTCCTGTGTGACTAAGGCCTATATGTGCTGCTCAGAAATTGATCAGTTCAATTACTGTAGCAATGTTTAATTCAGCACTCCCTTACACAAGGGGGTGTATGTAATTTTAGCTTGTTCAGTACAATCGTTTGTCACTGTAACATAATAGAGTTGGGCAGTATTCATTTTCATTCAATTAGGTCACTGTAATTGGAGTAAGCCTTGGACCAGTGAGCCTGACTGTATATCTTTAAAAAACACAGCAAATGTGACCTACATTTAAATATTTAGACATAAAACATTAATGTTTCTGCAAAAAAGAGCACAGATTTGACGGTGTCCCGTGGTAGAGGGTTGTTACTCCATGGTGAGGAATAAATGAATAAATATATGAATAGAATTGAATGAGACATATGATCCGCCAGCATCATTTTCTGTCAGTGGAGTATATCAGTGATTACTTTTTATGAATGGAAATATATTACCAAAACAAATCTAACACATGGATAATCAAATATATGAAATGATATTCCAGAGACTGCATTTACATGCACACTAGTGGTTCAGTATATACTGTAACATAATCTTTGGATGACATTCTTCTCTCATGGGGAGGGGGGGTGATGTCATTTTTACTGCCAATTTTCAGTGAGCTTTGTTCCATCCAAATCCTTCATGTTGTTCCACACTTGTACATCATTTGGCATCTTTTACCTTCTATAAAACGAGCTTTAGAAATAACCCAGTCTTATATTAATAATATGTCTATCAACTTCTTTTCTATGGAAAGGGTGTTTTGTTTGAAAACCCATATATACTATCCTACCTCCGGACAGAGAGACAGTACAGGTCTCGTTAACAAAAGACAAAAGCGCTCACTTTTGCAGGATGGAAGGGCATCCTTTTTATTAAACCTTTTGTTAAACATAGACTTAATTAGATATTTAAAGTATGAAAAAAAGGACACAGTGATAACAGCGATTAACTGAGATGAAAATTACATTACATACATTATTTGTACACAAGTTTTGGAGCACACCCGTTTCTCTGGGTTTGGGCTAGGCCTTTTTGCTTTTAATGAAGAACAATCTTAATGCTTCAGCATGACTGTACCCCAGTGACTGTACCCCATGTCTTTTCCATAAAAAGACATGGGTGGATGAGTTTGGTGTGGAAGAACTTGACTGGCTCACACAGAGCCCTGACCTCAACCCAATCCAACATCTTTGGGGTGATCTGCAAAAGGGGAACCAACTTCATATTATGTATTTAAATGAAATGTCATTATAGTCTGTGTTGGTGTAATGACCCAATACTTTTGTCCATATAATGTATGTCATGATGAAGACATTTATAAAGTCAGACTGTGCAGGCCTAACTAAGAACTTCGGGTAACACTAGACTAGAGGAGGAGACATTTTTTGCGAATGTCACTACAGTGCAGAATCAGAACAATACAATCAGAAGCAGAACAATACTGATCACACTCTTTCCCTGTGCAGGTATTAACCATGGGCCTGTGATTGCTGGAGTGATTGGGGCCCAGAAGCCTCAGTATGACATCTGGGGCAACACAGTGAATGTAGCCAGCCGGATGGACAGCACCGGGGTGCTCGGGAAAATACAGGCAGGCTTGATTTACAGTTTAAGTAACTATTTAACACAAGAATGCCCAAAAGCAGCAAAAATCTCATACTCTTTAATTTCACTTGGCATTTCATATGACAGTGTTACGAGCTTCAATATTGACAGACTCTGTGATGTATTTCAGCCTGGATGGCTGAAATTTACTGCTGACGGCGGTGTAAATACTTCTAATAATGTCTCTCTTGTGCTTAAAGGTTACAGAGGAGACGAGTCTGATCTTGCTGGCACTAGGCTACACTTGCTCATGCCGAGGGATCATCAACGTCAAAGGGAAAGGAGAACTCAAAACCTACTTTGTTCACACAGAAATGACCAGGTCTCTTTCGCAAGGGAATGTAATGCCATGAGCCAGCGGTGGTTAGTGAGCACCTAGGAGATCCAGAGACATTTGTAAATAATCTCACCTTGTCCTTAGATGCACGAGATCTTGGATGTATTCAAAGTGATACCATTTCTGCAGTATCTCATAAGCAGGGTTTGTGCACAGGGTACATGTAAGTATGGTAGCAATTATTTTGTAAAAAAAAACCAAATATAACAAAAAAGTGTTTTGATGTTTTAACGCCATTGTTTTTTTTCCGTTTTTTTTCTTTTTTGTAAAAAAAATTCATTAAACTTTATATGTACTTTTGTCTTCCTGCCGACCTCCTTTGTGTGGTTTACTTACACGAGGCCAACACAAGCACCGTTTAAAAAAGGTACTGGTACAAGGTAATTGGCAGAAATGTTGCTTCCAAAATCCCATGAACAAGATGACCTTTTCAATTTTCCTGTATTGTGCCACTCAAGAACGGATTGCTTTTACTTCCCCCTCTCAGTTTTAGTTCACTCTAAAATTCATCAGCTTATTCATACACTAATAATACAGTTCCGTTCAGCTTTATTTGTTTATTTTACAAGGAATACTGTCCCAAGTGCAGGTTTAAACCCCTACTGATCAAGCCAAGGCAGATAGCATCAGAAAAAAAATCTCTCTAGGAGCACAAGTAAGTGGCAGGTCTTAAAAGAGAAGTTAAGCCTGTCCAGCTCTGGATGTCATGTTTGCAATGAAGGAAGGAAGACAGAACTGCTACTGGACTGCATGACTGTGAAATATCCATGAATGAAGGTACAAAGAAAGCTCTTTCTTCTCTATACAGACCTGTGTGTTTCCAAAGATACCTTATATTTGATGCATTATATTTACATCCCCCCAAAAAACGTTCACATTGTCACTCATCTATAACCCATCCACTACTGTCGATTGGGTGGCAATAAATAAATCACTAATATAGCTGGATTCATTTACCAAGTAAGATCCAGTCATTTTAGTAGTTCCTGATTTTATTTCTTAATCTGCCAAGTAATATTTCTGGAGTGAATTAACTTTTAATTACCTGCAACTGAGAGCTCACTTCAGTAAAAGCAGTCCTGTTCATAACGCAGCGATGCAAAAACCGAAGCTGATCAAATAACCGTGCGCTGCGTTATTATAATTGAGTGCCGTGCTTGTGGCGTAATGCGGACACGTACAAGAGAGCTATCCGCGACACTTCAGGATAATTACACACTCTACCTCTCATATGAATCGGCTGGTCAAATCCAACAAATTACATTGAAGAACCCCTTTGGCACCAGCGGTCCATTTCAAATAGTTCTCAATTCCACCCTTATTTCAAAATGTACTGAACTGGAAGTCATGAAGTGATTTGATATGAAAATTCCTCCCAGGTATCTTTATGGTAGTGGCGATCCAAATCTGGGGCTGTCTACAATGCAAATGCGGCCATTTTATTTACTATCCAAAACCTTTGTAACGTTTATGATCACCATGGTGTTATCTTTGGGCAACAGTGATTCTCAGCTATGAACAGATTTGCAAAGGTTTTTCGCCAAAACCTTGTTTCAAAGTGATCATAAAGCAATTTCTGAAACATATGTCAGTCTGTTTCTAACCATTTTATGTAATAGCTTTTTGAGGCAAAGACTTTTGATGCTTTTGAGACTATCACCGCTGCTCAGTTTCTGTAGAGCAAAGAATTAAATATGTCTGATAGTTTTTTTTACATTTTATAGTAGGTTTAGATTTTTGAAAAACCTATAAAAATTCCCCTTCAAAACCTACTGAGTTAGAGTATGAATGGTTCTTTGTAGCTTACCTCTTCTCCTCTGTGTTGCTGGGAGTGTTGGCACACCTAAACTTCATCTGGGCCGCTAATTAGCAGGCTAAGCTGTGCCCTTTCTACTTCCATGTACAAATCTTTAGCAGGTGCAACAGCTGGTGTTGGGAAACATGTACCAGGTAAAGCCAAACACGGTGGACCTCAACTTCTAAAGAAAAGATTCTGTATTGCATTGTATCTGTTGAAGAAAGTGTCAACGCAAATCCACAGAGTCGCACACCTGCTCCTAAAAATACGTGTTTATTTGAAAGTACTTAGCTGTGGAGCATCACCATCTGTACAAAAAGTAGAAAATGCTGCTAAGTAAGATGTACAAGATTAAAGAATTCCATTTTTTTACTCTAAGTGAAAATGATTTGCCACAGCTACATGGTCAGTAATCTCAGAAAAGGTGAGAAATTATGTCCTACAATAGGTCTGAATCATATAAAGGCTCAAAGTAGTGGCATAAGCCAGGATGGCCTGGCCTATGGAGATTATTTCACATCACACAACAGAGCTACACCTCGTAATATCCAGTACTCAGGAGGATGACTTGTTCTCAGGTCCACGGCTGCTATGCAGTTCAGGTCTGTCCTCACAGGTTTCTTATAAATGGGGCAGGAGTAAAGGCGGGAGTCCTTGACGCCTGAAAATGACAGCAATACAGTTTCAGCGCCACACATTTTCAACTTGTTTCATGCATTCAAAAATGCATTAATAGTGAATTTCATTAGTGAAGACATCCCTCTGGAGACCCAGCATGAAAATGCTGTTTTTTTTCCCCTAAATCACGTATCTGAAAATCCTAAAAAGAAGTGTTTAAGCCTCTAAATGGTTCACAATTATGAATGCATTACACAACCAAAGCTGAGATAAAGATAAAAACACTCATTGCTAAACAGGCATCAGCTTTAGTTTGAGCGTCTGCAGCACATTCAGTGTAAAACATGTCATTATTTTTAATTACCTATACATATCCATATATAACTTGCTTTTATTGATGCTTCTAATTATCTCTAAATTATTTCTGAAAGATACTGTCAATCTCCCGTTCTATAATCTACTTCCATTAGTATTCTAGTCACACAGACCAAACACTGTTAATAAAAAACACATCTGTGTTTTGCCTCGGCATCCTGGAACTAATTTTGAAATATAGCCACCACACGAGTGAGTGTCTAAAGACTTATGTACATTAAATGAACAAAAGTATTGGGACAACTAGCTATTACACCAAAGGGGATTTTAATGACACTGCATTCAAATACATAGATTTTAATATGGAGTTGGTCCCCTCTTTGCAGCTATAAAAGTGTCTACTCTGCTTGGAGTTTCTGTGGGAATTTGTGCCCATTCATTCTGCAGAGCATTTATTAGTCCTGGCTCACAATCTCTGTTCTGGTTCATCCCAAAGGTGTTGAATGGGGTTGAAATCAGGGCTCTGTGCGGGCCAGTCAAGTTCTTGCACACTGAATTCATCCAGCCATGTCTTTATGGAGCTTGCTTTGTGCACTGGGGCACAGTCATGCTGGAATAGAAAAGCTTCTTCCCCAAACTGTATCCTAAGTCTGCCTGTCACTGGAAGTAAGATGCCTAGCCCAAACCCTGAAACACAGGTGTGTCCCACTACTTCTGTTCATATACTATGTATTGCTGAACCTGTTTTTACCCTTCGCTATATTGTTTCTCCTGGACGATGAACAAATATATCCTCGGCCCATTACTAGCACTCAAGCAATGCCAAGCCTAGGGCCAACTTATTGAGGTTGTCCTACCTCTGTGGGGATTGACATGTTGGCTGGTCTATTAACACATACTGTACACAATGTATCTCTGAATGTGTCCCATGAGCATGAGTGTGTTAAATCTCATGAGGAAAACAGTGACAAGTGATACTGTACAGTACAGTGGATAGCACCATTGCCCTGCAAATTAATTAAATTTCCCTGTTTTTGCAGGAATCTGTGCAATCATTTGGTTTTTACGGCTCTGGATATACCTTTCATTCTGAAACTCAAATGTAAAGATATAGTGCTAAGCTTAAACAAAATGCAATGGAGTACAAAAGACCTACTTTGGGTCATTCAATTTATGAAAAACAGACTTAGATTGATATTTCTAACTAGATTTATCTACTGCATTAGCTATTTCAGGAAGAAGGTATTGAGTATTGAGGTTTTTTTATTGCCAAAAGGCCAAAACATATATGAATGAATTGATATTTTAATCAAAAATCGCTCATATAGAGCCATAAAGAGCTAGACACCACCTAAGAAAGCTAAACAACCACTAAACAACAAAGACAGCGATGCAAGAATGTGATGATTCAGGCATTCAGTTTTGCTCAAAGCTAATTGGTTATTTGGTAGATATTTTAGCCTCATAGAATGAGAGCCAAACTGAAGAAGCAACATTTGGAAATCAAACTTCCAGTATATTTATAGGGGAAAATGTGTAAATTCGGTTTTTGACTAACTATACTAGGCTTTTTCAATTCTATACTAGGAAACATCAGTGCCTGCAGGTGTTGATGGAACACTGCAGCTGTGATGTCTCTTGTAATGGGGGGCTACCCACCTCAGAGCCCAATTCCGCTCTCTTAAATAATGGAACCACTCTGCATCTTTCAAACCATGCGCTGCTCCATCCCGCTAAAGCAGAACTGAACACTATGCTTCATGAGTGGTGCAGGCTTCCCGTTAATGGATGTGAGGGGGGCAGGGCTGGTATCTATAATGGATTTGTGGATTTCTGGCCTGTAGATGTGAAAGCTGTGAGGAGAGGAGCTGTAATAGCTAAAAGTTAATAAAATAAATAAGGAAAAAAAAATTCCATGCTCAGGGGCCTCACAGTGACCTACTCTGTAAATGCTCAGTGAATGTAACATATTTGTATGCCATTAAATTGTTCTTTTTTAAATTGTATACATGTTTCGGTATTTTCCGGACAACTAGACTAGACTTTCATTAAAGTTTTATAAAGTCTAATAAAGTAAGCCGTAGCTTTTCTAGCTCTCACCGTTGTTCTCAGCGTACATCCGGACCACAGGCATCATCTCGAAGAGCACTTTGGGTTTAGAGTCAATGAGCCTGCAGTTGCGCCGGTCCCAGCCTGCGCCCTCCAGGTACAAGCCGTACACATACACGCCTTCCTGCGGCGGCTGAGTGACGTCGTCCTTCATCCACTTCGTCACCTCATTGCACAGCACCATCCGGTCCAGGGCCCAGCCTTTGTTTGCTCGGGTAATCTCCTAGGCAGACAGATTGAGAGACATTCAGTGACTGAGAGATCCCTCAGTGAAGTGTAAGAAATCATTAGTCTTTGTGGGAAAAGGTGGTTAAATATGTTGTATTATGATTATATTGGATTATGGTGTCATGTAAAAAATACGAAACAACAAACAAATAAAAAGAATTGTTTAAATGTCAGTTAATGTTTGTGATTCTGTATCAATGAGAAATAAACATAGTAAAAAAATAAAATATACTCCAAAACTCCTAATTATAAACTTGTAAATTGTCTGAACAAGGCAGAAGTGTGAATACTAATCAGGTTTGTTTTAAAACACAATTTTCTTTTTGTTAATAAGCGAACAAGGGCAAACCCAGTTTGTTTCAAGCTCCATAACCCCCTCTTGTTTTCTCTTCAGAGACCACCCCCCCCCAAAAACACGAGTAAATAGAATCCCAAAGCTCTTCAAAAGCAAATGAGTTGTTGATTTTTCCCCTTCTGTGACTGGGGGTTTGGTGTAATGAAGACTGGATGCGAACTGGCAGGAGAAATGTGCATTCAAATGGCTTTGGACAATTCCTCAGCCAGCAATCAGAGGTCACATTCAGGTTTCTCACATCTAATTGTATTTACTCTTGCTTTAGTTTCTCTCTCCCTCTCTTCCTTCCTTCTCCCTTGTTGTATCACCTTAAATTTTGACTAAGCAGACTCAACAATGAAGCTAACAAGTGTTTTCGGAAACCTTATGTTTACATTTAAACTGCGGGTAAACATGAGGTACGTATAAAAACGAGCATATGGTTGATTATATCCTCTAAATCAGTGTACACAACACCGCTCAGAGTTACTGCTCGCATTCCTTTGTTTTCTTTTTAAAAGGTTTTAAATGTGATGTTGGTTGAATACACTCAATGTATGCTTTTAATCACACACTCAAGATCAATAGCTTAGTGTTTAGTGAGGACCTCTAGAAAGTGCTGAAACATGTAGATGCTGAAGCTTTCTGATATAAATGTGTTTCAAGTTGTTTACATTTTTAACGGCTGTATCTTGTATTACTGAATCAGACATGAAGATTTTGGCATGACAACATGTTTAGTAAGGAAGGAAATGCAAAGATAGATCAACCACATCCATATATTCACTATGTACACATATGTCTATATTTATATTATTGTATTATTTGTATAGTGTGCTTTTTATATTAGACTGTTTTTTTTATTCTATGTTTCCTGGCATGGCAATGCAAAATGTCCTACTTGTGAGACTAATAAAGATTAATTTTATCTGCAATCTTACCATTCCAACCCCATCCTGCTACCCCAGTTATGCTAAGCTATGATGTACTGTGTACTACAGCCTCATTATGAACACAAGACTACACAATGGAAACATTATGACACTGTAAATGTGCTCAGCCATGACCCATGGCAAAAAAAATGAGAGAATCGCTCAATGTGGAGGAATTCCATTTAATTCCTGTAAGTCTAAAACCGCAAATGAGTCTGCAGTTCAAAGAGAGTGTTTGCAGACCTTAATGAGCTGTGAGACTGTGAAAGAAAACATGGCCTCAACAAGAGATGTCAGTTAAAACAATGGAAAGGATTATAAAAGACTTTCAAGAATGAAATCCAACATGGAGTGTGACAAAGATGTTATTTGTTCACAGTCAGCTGTGTGTGAAATCTGGTGTGAGTATAAGCAAAATGGGAAGATTATAAAAGAAAAGCAGAGAAGGCGCAATGAGAGAAGTGTCATAATGGAAAGCAATGAATGACTTGAAAACAGAAAACTGAATTTGCTTGATGTATGTTTCAAGGAGCCAGAATGTTCAGCTATTTAATAAAAAATCTTTTGTATCTTATCTGTATTTTCTACAAAATAAAAAAAGGCTGGATGAACATCCATCATTCCATCATGATGGATCCATTATTTTTGACAGGGGTTGTACAAAAAGCAACCAGACTCTTTATACTATGGTCTAGCCCTGGTTCTGGAGATCTACTGTTATGTGAAGTCTAGTTTCCACTACAATCTGCCACACCTACACCGACTCATTAACTTGACTGATTCAGGTGTGTTAGTTGTAGGTAAAGAAAAGGTGTATGTTGAAGGCTGGAACTAAACTCTGCAGGAAAGTAGATCTTCAGGAGGTGGTACTTTACTTGATTTGACGGTGTTTGATTACACGTTTGTCTGTAATGGTACTTTACTTGATTTGATATATAAAACAATTTTCTTACCATGTGAAATATCATGTGATGTTTTCTAAATGGGTGTGGAATCATTTTCATCTTACGTGGAATAGTCTTCATGTGCAATATCACTACTTCTGTTAATATTACTTTTATTACTTAATGTTACTACTGATTCTCTAATAAGGCCAATAACTTACTCCAAACTACCATTTGTGTCAGTAGGTATCACTCAACTGATTTCGCAGTTCTGTGCATCCAGTTTTCACAATATAGTTCATTTCCGATAAGCTCGACAAAACAAACCAGTAAGCTATTACTTTTTGGGAGAAAGCCAAGTCCAGGTCTCACTTATACCATAATATGTCTAATATACTGTACGTCACATTTCTGTCAAAAGCAGCTCTAGCCCGACTTTTCAGGACAAAACAAAGGGTTTATACACCAATGCGATCTATTTTATGCAAAGCACGCAGCAGGTTTGCCATAATTGTTGGTGTTCTGAGAGGGACAGAGTGAGACAAGTATGCTGTAGTATGAGAGGGAAACAAACTAGATTGTATGAGATTAGATTATGAATGCAAAACAAATTTAATCAGCACTCTATCTAGTAGCACAATTTGTAGTCAATTTATGCCTTGGACACACTACATGCAACCAAATTTAACAGATTTAACAGATCTGGTCATGCCACACAACTTACTGTCTTGTAATAAGCAACATTGAAGTTTGCACGGTTTGCACATGACATGACCAATCAGTGTTGGGGGGGGGGCAGACTTTACAAGAAGGAATATCCAGGAGGAATCTTGGAGCCTGTCTGGTCTCCAAACTATATTTTGTCAAAAAATATCATGCACAACACAGGGTTTTTTTCCCCAAAGAACGGATGTCAGCAGGAGATTCAGTTGTTTGTGTGTAGATTTGCAACAAAAAACAAGGAAAAGAAAGAAAAGAATATGAACATAAATTGAAAGAGTAGGACCCCCTCCCTTGGGCTTCCTCTCACCCTGTGTCCTGCACTCTCATTGGCTGTAGCTCATCGCCAAACTCACTTTCAGTCATAACACTTTTTACACTACAGGATTTGGACTCGCCAACAGGTCCAGATATTTAGCCTGCGTGATGTCTGGCAGGTGCCTGTGAGGCACTGGCCTGCCTGCCTGGATGAAATCTTTGAACAGTTGACATAGCAACCAAGCTTCGGTTTGCTCTGAATGCTGATTTGCCTCCGTCATGTTTGTCTGCAGTTCCAAAAACGGCAATAACAACTGACAACTCTCAACCAACCAGATCTAAACACTAGTTTCTGAATTAAGTGAAGGAAAAGATCCACCATGTGTTGCACCGTGGTTCTAGAGGCATGTCACTGTGTACTGTGTGTGTATGATCGAAACAACTCGACTTCACAATGACACTTTCCTTATCACAGACCTCAGCTCAGGTTCTCTTCTCTGGCTGTGATATTATCTGATTGGAGCTCAGATTTGGTGCCTGTTCAAGAAGTTTAAATCTCCTCACTTGAAAACAAGCAAATGTTTCATTAAAGTCCAGGCTACTGGTAGCAGATAAGCACTTTACACCCTTCATCAAGCCCTACTGACTCACTCAGAGCAACGATGCAGAAAATGTAAGTCATGTAGCTAATTACTGATTTAATTAGCCATGGCATTGGTAACAGGAGATGAAAATCTAGTAGTGCTCAGCACTGTTTAAGTTAAAGTGGGAATATGGCCATGTCTCTGCAATGCCAATGTGGCAGCAGAGGTAGGTGTAGCATGTTTATTAAACATCTAAATTAAACTACTATTCATTAAACTACTATTTAATGCCAATAAAAGTTTAAAATATCTAATAAACATCACAACTGTTAAGCATATACAATCTTTCTCTGTCTTTCTCTATATAGTTTTCTCAAAAGAACATCCAATTGTTAAAAATAACGTTAAAAAACAAAGAAAAAACTTTACTTTAAAACTCTTACTTAAATGATGGAGATTCTGTAATTCACTTCTATGTGTATATTCTACAACTGGCAGTCAAATAATAATTGACGACTCTCAACCACCTACATCTAAACACTAGCTTCCCAATTAAGTGAAGGAAAAGCCACAATACATCTTCTCACAATAAAGAAGCTGTGACAATATTGCATACAGTAAATCAATCAGAATCATCGGGGCTAAGAAATGTGAAAAGGTGAGGAATGTGTAATTGAGATGAGTACACAGATACATAAAAGACTGTCTACAAGAAGCCAGTTCTAATCAGCACCAGCCAGTCCTAAGACTGCACAGGGCAGCGGTGGAGCTTCAGCTCCTGGGAAACCTTGGTCATAGTCTTATCATCATTTGACATTAAAACGTGTCATTTTGTCATCCAGTGAGTAAAAGATTTCCTGGGGTTGGTTAACATTACCTGAACGTTTCCTGAAGACTTTTTTGGCTTGCGTTCATATTTGATTAATACAACATGTACGTCTGCAGTGAATCTTTGTAAATCCACATTACTTTTTAAATAATGTATGGCACAATTTCATCAGGCATGTAAATGAAATCTAATTCATTTATTATATTAATCAGATCAACCAATGTGTTTAAATATGCAGTTATGTGCATGTGTGAGTATCAGGTGTCTTACTGTGGTTTGCAAGAAATAAATCAAGAGTCTTATCACAGAGGCATTGTGGATCAATAAGAAATGCTATGATTAAGATATGGTCTGCGTTACAAATTGTGAATATGTTGGAATGGCTGATTTGTAAAAGTTACTCAGGGCTGGATTTCCCAAAACAATGAGAAATTATGATTTTTTTAGATGGCTATTAGATGCTGAAGAGTGGATGTTTGTGTGTGTGTGTGTGTGAGATTTAACAGCTGTCCACCTGTCTCATGGCCGTCAGGAAGCCCTGTGGGTTGAAGAAGCCCGTCATCCAGAAGCAGTTTGGTCGTCCCTCGAAGATCCAAGCCTGAAACTGCCGGTTCCGCTCCAAAAGCTCTGTGAACCAGAAGCCCAGAGTGCTGGAGGCCCATGAAGCCTACAAAATACACACACACACACATACACACACACACACACACACACACACACACACACATCAGCCTCCATGGACTTATACAAACACAAAATTATTTGAGCAGAACAAGAACTGAAGAGCTCAAATGCAGAGACACTGGACAGCAATAGGCCACCTTTCTGTCCACCCTGGTTATGCAGAATGTGCACATCAGCAGTGAAGCAGAGCATTCAGGATAAAGTTGTCTAGCTATAACTTTTCTTCTGTGTATGAGAGATGAAGCAAGATGTCCAACTTCGTTTCATAATCAAACAAGCAATTAAAAAACAGATCAATTATTAAACATGTGAATCAGATCAAACAAGTGCCAGATCATTTAGTTAACTTTACTAATGTAAGCAGCTAACACAGCTAGGAATTGTAGTCGGCTAATTTCATTAGCCGTTTTATTAGCATAAGGCAGTTGCTAGCTGGCTCGCTTATTCCATGTTAACACACAGGATCATGTTTTGAATGCCTTATGGAAAATCTGTTGCCTATTATGTTCCTAAAACACTAGTAAGTCTGAATAGTGGATTTCATCAGGCTTTAACTTTAACATTTAGCATTTAGCAGACGGTTTTATCCAGAGCAACTTCCATCCCCTAACTACAGGGGACAGTCTCCCTGGAGCAACTTGGGGTTACAAGTCTTGCTCAGGAACCCAGTGAAGGTAGGATTCAAACTCGGTCCAGAGGCAAGTATCTTACCCACAAAGCCACCACCACTCCAATTGGATACATTATATTTATTGGATACGTGATATTTATTGGACTTGTTAAATTATTACAAATTATTACACATAATAAGGCCAAGGCTAAGTAAGTCTTAATGCCAGCTTTCACATTCACATCTGATAAACCCAGATCAGCCACATATGGTTGATTGCAGAAACAGTCTTCACTGCAGGATGAAACAGTGAGGTGAGGGAGATGTGCAGCAGAAGTATTTCTGACCTTTTTCCAGCGGGCAGGGATGCGAGCGTCATACATGCAGTCAAGTGCATCACGCAGGTTCTCACTCATGACTATGGTGCCATCGATAGCCAGCTTCAGGTCAGTGAGTGTGCTCCTCACCAGAGCCAACACGCGCTGCATACGGTCAATCTCCTGTCTCAAGAAGATATTCATGGGCTGCAGGGGACCCATTTTCATCAGCCTCTCCCTCACCTACATAGATATAAACACACACACACATTTATTACTGAGCAAAATCAAGGTCACATTTAAGTCCATTAATTACTAACCGTAAGACTAATATTTTTTTTACCCCAACTGTTCATTTAGAAAGAGTTTTGGCAGTGACATGCATTTACGCAGAGCCGATAACTGAAGGAAAAGTGCTATTAATGAGGAGCAAGAGGCAGTCGACACCCTTGGTCACGGTGCTCCTCTAGAACCATGTTAATTGGTAAGGAATAAGAGGGAACAGCTGCCAATTACTGTCTTCTTGTTTCCTAAGCACCTGCAGTTGAGTTTGAAAATGCTCATTTAAGCAGCATTAAACACGAACATAATTATTTCTTAGTGCAAGTTATTGCAGGTAAAAATTATGCTCCAGTTTTTTTTTCCTCTCGTGCAGCTGCTTGAAACAAGAGAAATTCTGTCAAATGATTAGAAACAGTCAACAATCACTCAATCAACCACATATGTGTTTGGAAGTAGAAGAGGGGGAGATCTGAATTTGAATCAGGTAGGGGCTGAAAAGCACAGCATGCAAGCTCCAAAGCTTTGCAGGGGTCATCTAGATTCAAAACATCCAAAACTACTCCAAAACAATACCAGCTCCCTTACCTCAAATGGCACATAGTCCGGTGGCAACTTCTCCAGCATGTCATCGGCCAGCCGACCCACTGCAGCTTCCCGGGTCTCCCCGCCTCCGCTGGAACTGTCTTTTGGCTGAATGCTGAGAATAGTGTCCAGGACGTCCTTGGCCAGCTTGCTCTGGTAGGTGATGTCGGCGTTGGGGTGGAGACCAAACACCTCCGGGGTGTCGTATGCTGGGAGGCCCTGTGGGAGGACAGCAGGCCCAAGCCAACACAGATTCATTTAGCTTTATTGATCCCGCTGGGCACAATTACCATTTTAATGGTCGATGGACTAAATGAATATTTTTGGCTAGCCTAAAGGTTCAGTCCCAGTTCGGGCTACGCATTGACAGTCAGCACGCTGCATTGATTTTCAGCATGGTTGGTTTAGCATTAAAGCCAAATGGGCTCCAAACTGAAAACCCCTAAAGCAGCAGCATCACTTACAGCCTCCTGCTGGGTTACTGATAAGTACAAAGACTGCAAAGAAACAGATGGCAAGTTGAAGCATTGTCTCTTAAACACATCTCACAGCTCTCACAGGTATATATGATTCTTATCAGTTAATTAAAGCAATCAAACAGAAAAAAACAAAAGAAGTTGATCAACCAAAACATGTTTTGTGTCCAAAGTATTTTTTTGTTATTCTCTAAAGCTATTCTAGTGCTTATTTAAAAAAGAAAAAAAAACTTTCTCTTCTTTTCTCTTGACTTTTCTATGGCTGATGTTGTTCCGGTATTGTTTGGCAGTTGTTGGCTAATTATTATTTGACAGATGTTGTATAGGTGCACCGAATATGCGGTATCTCGGTTGAATAGTTGACGTGGATTTAAGCTGTTTACAGGTCTAAGAAACAGTTGTGGACTACTTGAGCACGTCGCTCTGGATAAGAGCGCCAGCCAAATGCCGTAAATGTAAATCTAAATGCAACAAGCAGAAACCTACTCCTCATAAAACTGCATCATATATACTGCAGGCCTAAATCCTCACACACTTGTCTCTTCTGTACAGTTAGTGAACAAAAGGTACACATTAAAGGTAAAGGGACGGTGGAGTTTCTAAGTGTATGTGTTCTTGAGTGTAAATAAAGAAAATGGATTAGTTAGGATTTATAGTTCTGCAAAAATCATTCCATTCAATCCCCTTTACTAAGTGGGAAAAGGTTATGGAAGAATGATGATCCATGTTCAGTCTTATAGTGGTCTGCTGCCAACTGATCTTTGGATCAAGTAGACATGAAGGAGTTCACCTTGACAGTTCAGAAGAAATCCAAGATGGCTATTCCAACCTAAATGCCTACTACACTTACTTCTAGCTAACAGCATTTGATTTTTTCATTATCTTGTATAATAATCTCACAATATATAGTAGGTACAGATGCCTATATATGCATATATTGATATTTTGATGCTTTGCATCCTGAATTAAGACACAGCTGTTTACTCAACGCACAAAAATATGTTAAAATGTTAAAAATACTTGTAAATTCAGGTGTAACTAATCATCTTCTCCATTTCACACCAAGCTAACTGCCTTCCACGTGTGATGGACTGTAATCATTTTGAGCATCCAGTGCTTGGTAGTGCAACTGCAAGCAAACATTCAACTATGGGTGGCAAGGCACTGACAAAAGATCACAGGAATAAAGTCAGGAAATGGATAAAAAAAAAATGCCCCCACCAGATCAGGCTCTTCCTCCAAACTGGATGTAGGAGCAAGGAGGAAACTGGTCAGAGAGGCCAACAAGAGGCAACTCTGAAGCAGTTACAGGACTGTATGGCAAAGATACATAAGATATGTATGGTGTACATGCGACAACAATATCAGATGTGCTCCACCAAAGTGAATTGTAGGGGGAGGGTTGCAGGAAATAGGTCACTCCTCATGAAAGTGCTTTGCCAAAATGTATTTTGAGGCCAAGTGGAAAAAATTGTTATGGCCAGAGGAGATCAATCAAACTATTTCACCACATCACCAAACTACAGACCAGGTAGAAGTCCAATACAGCTCACCCTCCAAAGAACAAACTTACAGTAAAGCATGGAGGTGGTAGTGTCTGGTTGTGGGGGTGTTTCTCTGCAGCAGGGACTGGGGCACTTTGAATTATAGAAGGAAACGTGGATGGGACAAACTAACTTTCTGGCAGAGGGCAGCAGGTTTTCTTATGAAATGGATGGTGTCAATGAGAAGAAGGTTCACCTTCTAACATGGCAGTGACCCAAAGCACACAGCAGAACTGACCACACAGTGGGTGAAGGACAAAAATGTGTGTCCTTGCAGGGTCTAGTCAGAGCCCACACTTAAACCCTACTGACAATCTGTGGAATGACTTGGAAAATTGCGATACACCAACGGTCACCATCCAATTGAACAGTTCTGTAAAAAAAGAGTGGGAACATATTGCACAGTCTAGATGTGCAAAGTTGGTAGAGAAGAAAATGACTCAAAGCAGTAATTAAAGCAAAAGGTGGTTCCACAAAGTACCGGCACACTGGTACTGGTCTATTCTATACGCACTGTATATCACAATCCTGTTGTCTAAGCTTATTGTAAAATGTGTAAAAATGTTTTAAAATTGCAGACAAATCTCTAAAAAATTGTATACATCCTTTTGTAAATTCTTTGTTTGTGTATAAATTGTGCAGGTCCTTTTACACTGTGTAAATGCTCCCTTTAAGGCGTGTACATACACTGGCATTGTGTGCCTTTCCCTGTTTTTCTCCAATTATCCCCTAACATTCAGCCACAATTAAACAACATTTGCTGTGAGATGTTACAATACCAGACCGCTTAATGAGTATGTCACGGCTTTGTGGGTTGTCTGCTCTTTTTTCTTCTCTCTCTATGAAGAATGTTGTTTTTGTTCCCATTCATCATACACCTTTCTCAGAGCAGCATTATCTGTGTGTGTGTGTGTGTGTGTGTGTGTGTGTGTGTGTGTGTGTGTGTGTGTGTGTGTGTGTGTGTGTGTTTCACATGCATGTGTAACTGAATACTTTTATGCGTGTGTGCTGCCAGAATGCTCTTTCACTCGTGGCGATAAGCTCATCGTGTGTGACAGACTAAACAATGGTCCGGCGCAGTGCGGCTAGAGGAGTGTTTGTGTGTGAGACACAGTCTGTCGTGCGCCTGAGCTGAAAACATCCATCACAATGAGATCAAAGTGAATTAAAAGCAGCCCCTGCGCCCCCCCTGCTCTGCTCTTCTCAGTGCAAGGTTGCTGCAGGGCTGTGTGAGTCACCAGATCCGACACACGACAAGGATAAACTTGGTGATTTTCTCTGTGTGACGTGAGACTACACACCGCCGCCCTGCAGGACCTCACAGCCAGAACGGGGTTGTGCTGAGAGCAAGGACTGACCCCCTTGATCTACATAAGACCAGTTCAGGTTTGGTGCTGAAGAGTACTGATACAATCCCAGTCGTTCTGCAATGACACCACTTTCACTTAATACTGTACAAAATATTGTACGTTAACTCATCAGAAACCAATTTCTTAAGCTAACGTTGAGCTTAGGTCAGTGTTAACTTTGGCTCGGCGTGCCGATGTTCCGCTGCTCTCCCTTACTATCCTGAAAGTTCTCCGGGTTCAAATATCTTGAGTTTTTTTCTATTTGTTTTTAAGGCTTTATTTTTTTTTTTAAAAACAGTAGCGCTTATCATTACCTGTATTTTAAATTACAGTAACTTTGGTTCTACCTGACATAGGAACACCAAACAAAGCTCAGCATGACATCGGACATGTCGAGCATCAACACAAACTGGGGGATCTTCCACATAAGGAGTTGTTTGACAACGATATACCATTTGTTGTGCTCTCATAATGGCACATTATACAGAATGACATGTATAGCAAACTAGCTAGACTAGACCATACCTTCAATATTAAATGGATGTATTAGGAGACACTGTATGATTGTAGCATAGGAGAGTACTCTGTGAAAGTTCTCAGCACTCCACTTATTAATAAACAGAGAGAACTGATAGAGAAACTTTGTTGATATCAAAGTCATATGCATAAACTGTGTATTGTCCTGAAAACTCTGCCTGAAAATTTTACTAATTAATTCATTAATTTATTCATTTTCTGTAACAGCTTAATCCTTACTAGAGTGAGCCTATCCCACGGTCTACAGGCGCGGGGCAGGGATTCACCCCAGACGGGCTGCTAGCCCACCGCAGGGCACACACATACATACACCATTCCCTCACACACTCACATCTACAGTAAATTCACCTGACACACATGTCTTTGGTGCCTGACCCATCTATTAAAACCTACCATTTAGTTCAGCAACATATAAGAAAAAGAAAGAAAGAAACAGAACACAAGGTGACCCGCACTGCAGGACCATTAGCAAGGTGATAAAAAGTCTTGGTGATATAACTGACCAGGAGATGAGCTGCTGTAAGAACACTGATTTGTTGATTACTTATTTTTATGTATTTTGAACTGTACTTGCAAAGCTAATTAAAACACACTGTAGATGGTGATTTTGATGGTGACTATGATATTCCCCAGCTAAAGATCATCTAAACATCATCTAAAAGTCAACCTGTCACACCCATCAATAAACAGGTTCATTAGTGTGTTATATTTTACTTAACATGTTTTTTTATTACATTTTTAGTTATAGACTGGCTATAGCTATAGTCTTTTCCCTTGTTTTTGGTCCATTTTTGTGGACAGTGTGGCATACAGTGCGACAGCAAGTATATTTAAGATTACTTGACGACTTCACATGATTTGAGGATATGGCAGGGTAATTATGTAAGCATTCATTATTTGTTAGCTGTACTAAATAGTTCCAAGGTTCAGATACAAAAGATTTCTTGGCTAATCAACAATGTCTAATTATGTAAATTAAAATTTTCACTGAACTATGTATTCCACCTCACTGAATGCTGAAGGCTAAACGCTGTGTGTTCTGTGAAATTAAAAGGGAAACGGAACTTGGCTAAAAGCAGCATCACCAACCTGTATGTACTGCAGGTACTGCTCCACGCCGGTGCACTTGGGGATGTTATATCCCCTGTAGAAATGGAAGTCGGGGTTGAACATGTTCTCACTGAACCAAACCTTGCCAAAAGTGTTTAGGAGGCGCTTATCATAATCATCCGTCACCCTGCCGCCGTACTGAATCTCGCCGATCATGTAGCGGACTGTGCTCCACGACACTCCCTGATAGGAGATAAAAAACTGTTTAACGAGAGAAGCAAGAACTCTGCCAAGCAAAAGTTGGGTCACTCACTAGCTAAATGTCCACCTATCACATATATTTCCAAACTGGGAGGGTTATGTCCCCCCTGAGACATGTGAAGTGCCACTACTTTTCGCCAAATTGCATTGTAAGTGGGCAGGAACTAAATCAGCTAGCCAAAGCTCATGTGCCGTGTTGGTGATGGGAGAGAGGTAGGGCCATTTATCTTACACACCCAGAGACCAATTATGCTCATTTTGACTCCCAGGCATGGACGGCTATGGTCCTATCAGGGAATGAACTCGTGGCACTAAGGCTGGCTTGCCATCTAAATGCTGGGCTTTGCTGTGGCCACTGGGATCCTGATCAGTGTTTGCAGACAAGTTGCTATTGGCCTTTGCTGCAACTTACTTGAAAAATATACAGATCTTTCAAAAAGTGGTGGGAAATAGGCCATGACAAATTAGGGTTAGGGACATGTCCCTAGCATCACTACCATAAATGATACCCACATGTGTTCCTCCTAAATATCAATTAAGACATTTAACAAGAACTACAGAAGAACTTTAGCCTCCTGGGTTACGGTTCTGTAGATCCGGCTATTGCTGCAGTAAGTAAATAAATAATGTCTCTTAGCCCAAATGTCCACCATTCAACCAAATAGAACAATCTAAATAGAACTATCAACAGAACCCATTCATGTTGCTAATTATTCTTACTCTCTTGATGTCCATATCATCCAAGTGGTTCTGCACGAACTGGACCGTGGCATTGAAGTCAGCCTGGTTGAACTCGTACGGGATGCTCCAGCCCAGCGGACCGTACTTACGCCTCTCCTGGACGGTGGAGTGCAGAAAGGCTACACTGTAGAGCATAGGGCGCCACTGCACCATATTACTCACATCCAGCAGGTCCTGACTGATCCCTGAGAGTCGGTGATGAACAGAAAAAGTGACAGAGGCCGAGAGAGAAGAGAGAGAAGCAGGAGTGTGGCAAAGAATGGAGAGAGAATCTTTGCTTGAGTGACAGTCTGGGGAAAAAGTGACATTTCAGTTCATTGACTTCAGTCATCTCGCTAAATGGAAGCTCTTGGCAACATCCAAACCCAGATGTCATTTGGTAAATTTTCACAGATTCTTCAGCTGACTGAGTTGAGGCCCCCGTGAGGAGTCGAGCACCCAGCAGAGCTGAAGGCTCTTATCGGCGCATTAAATACGCTCAACACTCACTGTCCCCAAATGATAGCAGCGACCGAATCTGAATAAACAATAATTTTCTCAGCCGCAGTGGGGAACTCTGCCAAAAAAGATTGCAGTTTATTTTTGCTCAAATTACCCAGCTTTGAAATTTTACTTTCAACTATCTGAGTGGCCTCAGTCAAAACCTCCACTCCAACCTATGCTTGGGTGTAGAATAAGCCATAATAGTAGCAATTATCACAAGTGAAAACACAAGCACAGTGTACCTTGATTTTCATTAAAAAAAAGGAGAAATTCTGTTGAATGCGCAGATGCACTATCAATGTTTTTGTTTATAATGACTTGAATGTTTTGAAAGGTTACTGTTTTGCATTAAGAAAAAGCATTCTGTCTCTTTTCAACATTAAAACAAATGTCAGAAACCATTAAACATGTCAAACCCAGAATGTAAACGATTAATTAACCACAAAACAAGATCATTAATTCAATGCACTTCCAATGTCTAGAGTTCTAGTTTTACAACACTGATGACTCCATCATTTTTATAGTGAGTGAGCACACGGAAAGCAGTCTAATTAGGATAAGGAACAGAACTAACCTTGGTATGTCCTCTTAAGGCCGGCTTTCAGGCCTTGCGGGGGCTCGTTGGTAAATTTGATGGACATCTGCAGCAGTGTGATAGGGAAGTGGCGGTGAACTTCAGTGGTCATCCACAGACGGAAGCTCTCGTGGACGCTGTCCGTCTCTGTCACTGTGTCCATCAGCTCATCCAGGAAGTCCAGGCCCAGGTGACAGTTCTGCAGAAGAGCCCAGCCTCCCTGTGATCACGTACATGAGAAACACAACACAAAAACATCAACCTCCATTTTTGGCATTAAACTGACCATCAGTTTGATTAGAGACTTTTACCTGAAACTTCTCTCTACATTATATATCTACTATGTGCAACCACATACTGTAACCCTGCAGATCCACAGTTTATCAACCACACAGATATTACCTGTGGTGGACAGTTATAAACACAGTAGAGACATTGATATAATAGTGTATGTCATGCTTTTATGGGTTTATCAGGCAAAACAGTGTTGCTTGAGTTTTTACACACATCAGTGTGTAACACCTGGCCAAGAGTATGCTGTTGGAAATTGACCATTGACAAAAGAACAAAGAATGGGTAACACAATTTCAATGAATCAATTGTGTACACACTATACTAGCAAAGTGGAGGAATTTGAATAAAGTAGCCACTAAGTCTAGACCATTTTAAAAGAAGATTGGTTGAAGTTGTGGGGTTGAAAAACTTGACATTGCTATTGATTTAAGTACAGCAGCCTTTATCAAGAACTATCCAGCCAGAGCAAACCAGAGAAAGATGTTTATTTTCTCCAGTTTAACACGTTTCTCTTTTACCTGCTGTACTGGAACTGGAGCAGGTACTATGAATAATGAGTGAGCGGTTTCCCTACGCATAGGCTTGAAATCTCCCAGTCATGGCTCCTTTTGCATAAGTACGCTAACAATTGTTAGATTTGCATAAACAAAAACCGTGTATTTACAGTGTTGATGTAGTCGATTAGACTAACAAATAGCAGCAGCCCTAGAAACCATCCAAGCAAAGTACATTTGATCAAGCCCAATGCTTTCGGTAATGTAAACCACTCTTAAGATCATGTAAATGAATAATTTTAATAAATAAATAATTTCAAGATCTAAAGCTTACTAAGGCAATGTAGCTCAGGATCTGGTGCCCCTATGTACATAAGAGAAAACTATGAACAAAATTAACTGCTGTTTTTACCAATACAATGTACTTTTTTCCATTTTAGTTACACTGTCAGCCACATTAGGCTCCTAGCCCCAGTGCAACATTAAAAACGTTTGTCGTAGCTGATTGATTACTTGGGGAAAGAAGGAATTTCTGGTTTAAATGTGTTTTGGACAAGTATTTATATGTTCTTACGTTAGCCATGGAGTTCTGAAGCAATTTGCGGGCGTGCACCTCCTGGCCTTGACCCATGGACACATAGCGTGTTTCCACCTTCTGCCTCTTGCCCAGGGCAATGATGGAGTCGGTGGGGTCCGAGCCCATAGACAGTAAGCAGATGAGGGGAGTGCGTGGATCCGACTCCTCCCACGTCCTCTCCAGGTCCAAAATCACACTCTCAGCGTACTTCTCCCCCATCGAGTCCATGATGTATTTGCGAGCCTTGACATTATGCAGAGAAAAACATTTTACTTACAGATTCTGTGCTAGAGACCATCACGAATTGTTGTGATTCATAAACACACCACAGTCTTTCCCCGTTATTTGGACATTTCATGGTATAATTACAGATTGCAGCCCTTCTGGTGATACATGTATTTTGTACACCACCAAGATGCCTCAGTAAGCGGAAGGGTTTCTAAAGATGGATGAAATATGGACTTACACCAATCAGCCTCAACACTAAAACCACCTGCCCAATATTGTCTAGAAGATCTCTGAAGGTGAACTATGGAATTTTAACAGCAGATCCTGCAAGTTGTGAGGTGGGGCATCCATGGATCAGACTAGTTTGTCCACCACATTCCACAGATGCCCAGTCCGTAGCTAAAACAACCATTTTAAACTGTTCCTCAAAAGACTCCTGAAGAGTTTTTGTAGTGTGGCAGGGTGTATTACTCTGCTGAAAGAGGTCAACGTCATTAGAGAGTACTGTTGTCATGAAAGGTTAAAGCTTCCCATAAGCACATTGCAGACAGCATCACACTGCCAGTTTACAATCTCCTCATCTGGTTTATTCTGGGCCCATCATTTCTCCACATAAAACATAAACATGCACCCCTCTGTCCTCATGACAGAAATAGTTTTTTCAGACCAGGCCTCTTTCTTCTATTGTTCTACAGTCCCTGACAAAAGTCTTGTCGCTTATCTTTTTTGTAGAAACACCTGCTATTAACCTGACTTTTAATTAATCAATTGGTGTTAGAAATAGCTCATATGAAAAGCTAA
>JBBPDC010000007.1:22215471-22232281 GCA_037974485.1 Hemigrammopetersius urotaenia | reverse complement strand
CAGTCGTGGAATTCTTAAGCACTGATGTACGTCGCTCTGGATAAGAGCATCAGCTAAATGCCGTAAATGTAAATGTACCATTTTCTAGGCTGTTTAATGCAACTCTTTAATGTAATCAGTTTGAATGGTGTGCCGGCTCTGTTACAATCTAGTGATGCGTAATACGTAAACTATTTGAATGACTTGAGTGACTCCACTGCTGTTCATTGAGGCTTGTTATTGATTGGCATGAAATATCAGCGCCGGGGAGGAAGTGAACGGTGGGTGATAATTAGTGCGTTAACCAAGGGGTTGTAATCGCATGGTGGAGCACATAAAGTGAGGGGATGTACAAAGTAGCTGTAAAAAAGGTATTAAAACGTGTGATGAGAACTCAAATAAAAACAAAAATGTAAATAAACACTCAACTAAGTAAAAGTAAAGCTTCCAAGCAAGTAAATTAAGTGTTATCTATAGACCTAAAACTGCCATAAGCTCTTCTTATGATGATGCTGTGGTCAGTGTCTCTCTCCACCACAGAGACAGGAACGAATTTAAAAATGTCTCCATTAGAGGCAGTGGCTAAACTAGTCTTATGCATGACTTAGCATCACACTTGGCTTTCCTTTTATCCTCATTACTATGAAGACATAGCAAGATAAAACACCCCCATACATTTGGGATGATATAAGGAATCTATCAATTAATTCCTGGTTTGTCAGAAATATATGAAAATCTATTTTATTTCTTTGAACTACTCTCTAGACATCTCTGCAAGGGCTCCTGTCCTTCTTTTTTATAATCTAGGCCTAAAGATTTAAGTGAGTAAACAAATGTGACCTGTATGTAGACTCAATTGACCTGTTTCTCCGTGAGGATGACCCGGCCCAGCAGCTGGTCTTCCAGGCCGCGCATGGTGACGGTGAAGTCGATGATGGCTGTTCTTGCGCTAATCTCGGGGGTGTATGCCGGGTTGGGCAGTTTGGTGGTCACATACAGCCGGAAACCCTTCATCACGTCCACCTCCTTATCGCCCACTTTCACCTGTTCCGAGTAAAAACGAGAGACAGAGGAGAGAGAGAGAGAAATTAGGAACGAGATAAGCTGGCAGACCAAAGCTGCTTTACATGCACAGTGCCTGGCAACTGCAAATTGGGTAAAGGAGAACTTGAAAGTGGAAATTTAGCCAATTTACTTTTGGTAGAAGTGTAAATTGAAAGCACTGTGAGTCACTGAGGTAAAAACGGAGAAACTACAAAAATAACCAAAAAAACAAAGACGGTAATACTTATGGAGGCCTGTCAGGATCAAAAACAGGCTATTTGTGGCACGTGGTGTGACAATGTGGTGACGGGGCTAGTTTCTCCCAACCCCCACCCGCCCAGATTTGCTATGAAAATTTGAGATCAGATGTTTGCACCTCAGTATTAATAGAGCTGTGAGTAAAACCTGTCAGCAAAAGATCCCGCCACTTGCTCGTTATTTCCGAATCTTTTCTTTTTGATGTGGCTGTGTTGGGTGCAGATTAGTGGTGTCACACTTTTCCGAAGGCCTGGAGAGATCTGATAATGAGCCGACTGTCACACATGAGCTCGACCCGGCCCCAGCTGAGGACGCTGCAGCCAGCTGCTGGTGTCAGCGTAATGAGGAACTGACAGTCTATGTGAATTTGACAGCAACGACTAGAGGACTGCACTTCCCCACAAGACATACAACTTCACCTGGTTTCCACAGCTCTTGTCCTTTCTTGTATTTCTGCTGGGTTACGGATGCAAACCACTGGAAATAGTTTATACACACTGAAAACGACCAGATAAATAATCTTCATTACAGCTACTGAACATTAAGATAACATAATCACAATCTCTCATATAATTGAGATTAGTATAGATTAGTATCATCTAGTATTCATATAGGGAAACTAAATATAAATAATGGCTTTCACATTCCCCCCAAAAAGCACAATTGTGGTTGATGTTGCCTGTATTAGGGTTTTCTCTCTGGTCAGAATTGTAGATTGATACATGAAATCTCTTTCCAAGGAAGGAGAGGATGTTCCTTTCATCAGAATTATACACTATGGCATTATGCACTAAATTTGAGTATGCAGGATATACAGCTGGCTCTAGTCTGATGTACTATAATGTATTATGCCTAATTTGAATATTAGCTAAACCAACATACAGATCCGGTCGGCACATGTGTAGCCATCTGTAGGTGGAGGGAAACGCAGATAGAAAAAATGATCTGTAGAAAAACTGGAAGAGTTGTAAAAAGACTGAGATTAAAAAAAGAACAGAAAAAATTCATTTTGTTTTTTCATTGTTTAGATGAAAAAATCCTCATGTAAATCATGCAAAAATGCCATTCATTTATAAAAAAAGAATACTGAAAAAGAAGATTAACAGATGCCTTGAGAATGAAATTGGAGCATTTGAGCAAAGACCACAGCTTCATATGAATTATATTCGCTTAACAAGCGAATGCTAAATCCAATTTGATGGCGGCGCGTAAGGAGTTTCATGACACCAAACAAATAAATACAATCATGCAGCAAATTCTACATTATATTCTACAGAATGTGGCCTTGATGGTGATGCAAGAAGAGCAGCAGAGGTAGTCCAGTGTTAAAGATGAGGTTTTGAAGGCTGCTGATATAGTCCTAAGCAGGTCCAGAAAGACTTCTTTTTAAAAGCAGAGCTTCTTGTAGAGCTTCTTACCAATGTGTATTCATATATGTGTTAATATGAGCTTCCCGCAACTTCAAATGAACATATCCCTCTTATTAAAGCAAAAACAAACCTCCAGACAAATCTGACTCTTTTGGGCCTGTGAGCTACTATCCAAACTGCTACTGCCTCTACTTATCTATCCAGATAAGAGAAGCCTCATATAGGGTGGATCATCAAATAGTAATGTGTGGAGGCTTCTTAACTTACACTATTCCACCCAACCAAACCTCCAGGGAGAAGCTATGTCACTGGAAAAGCATTTGACCAAGTCTAATGGGTCTATATGTTTGCTGTCTTGGAGTAGTTTATGTTGGGAGGAGATACAGATTCTTTATCTTCTCTCTGAGACTTGCCACCATTCTTACTGGAGCAGGGTACATACCAAAAGTGTTCCCTTTTACCACTTTTCCATCTGTTCTAGAGCCCATTGGTTAGGAAGAATTCAGTCATATGTGGAGTTTATTTAACTACAAGAGAGGAAATAGCTCTGTACACAGTTACACAGATTTCCAGACCTAAGGTTTTATGGCATGCCTTACTTGCACAGTTTGGTAATGATTACAGTGTCACTTACACTCAGAGCCTTAAACAGACGAGTGGTTTACGTCACCTAACATGAAGGGGTTTCCTAGCATTGGCAAAAATCTTATACAGCACTTTCAGATCTTACCATGAAAGCATTTTGGTGGAAGACATGATTTACAATCCCTGAGAGATATTAATTTCCCTCTGGGTGTTTAGAACAGCATCTTTCACTACCGTCATTAGAAGAGAGTGAAAGTCACGGGAGATATCCTTCTGGAAAATGTATTTCTGATCAAGAAAACTTTAGCATCCCACAGTGGCATTTCTTTTGGCTTCCTTCAAATCTCATTTTATTGAATCACAACACAGCAATTCTGGCTGAAAGTTTTGTGCGCTCACTCATTCAGCTGATATTAAGTCTACTCACAAGAAGAAAAAGAACTTTTCCGAATACATTGGACATAATTGGCAGCACAAAATTGTTTCAATTAAAGCATAATTCATATGCATAAGGCTTTGTGAGACTCAGTGAAAAGAATCCATAAATTACACAGAACTTAAAAATTAACTATCAGTTATGCAAGGCCAAAAGTAAAGAGGCACCTATAAATTGCCTTTGGCCATGCCCTGTAATTTCGATGTTCTTTTGACAAATGGCACAAAAATTGGGGGAAAAAAACTTTTCCAGTGATTTTTTATAATGAACCTACCCTCTGAAGTTGCATCTTTTAGTAGGAGAACCTGTGAGCTACGTAACCAGTTGTTGTTTATGGCAAGAAAATGCATTTTGAAGGAGTGGATGAAAGATTAACACAAGAACTGTTTTATACATGAACTCTACAGTAAACACAAATGTTTAAATTTAATTTAGAAAAGACAGTGTAAAACTTCTGAATTTGAAATTAAACTGTCCCTATCTTTAGTAATCAACCAAAAAAATCACCTTAATTAAAAATCACAATGTAGCTCATTCTCATTTAGCAAACAATTGTTCCAAAAGGGTGTTCTATTCATGGTGTGTCTAGAAGAGGTGGCTTAGGTGCACCATTCCACTTTAAATGGTACAGCAGTTCCATTCTGCCACCTGTGCACCCGAGGCAAAATTTAAAAAAGAAGATAAAGTGCAAAGTAAAGTGGCTATTTTTGTTCTGTGTGAGCACACCTCACCATAGCACATCATACAGTGTGAACAATGTGAACTTGTTCTCTGCAGTTAACCAATTCACCTAGTGAAGCAATGGGCAGCCAGCAATGCAGCACCAAGGATGCAGAGTGTGGGCATGGTACCTTTCTCAAGGGTACCTCAGTTGTGCCACTGGCAGTCCAGGGATTCAAACCCACGACCCTCTGATGACAGGGGCAACACCCTCAAACAGAAACAGGAAGCCAACCTCAGCCTCCTACTAAGCCACATGATTACGCTTAAAATGTAATATAATTTTGCTGCTTAACAAAAATAATTTAGCCAGAACTGCCAGAACTTTGATGCTGTTCAAGCATTGGAAAAGTAGGAAAAATTATGTAGAAGATGTGACGCAAAACGTTAATGAGATACCTGATGATTTATCCAGTTTACAGGCTGTAGTTACTATATTTATCTAATGTAATGTTTGTATTCAGCTACAGTCATTCTTAAAACAACTAGGTTGACAGGCTTTAAATCCTTAAATCCAATCAGCTGACTGTGCTAATGCAGGGCTCAAAAAAACTTTTTTAGATTCAGCACACTATAAATACAGCTGGGTGCTTTGGTAGTGGAGTGTGTTGGAAGCTCAAGAGGGTGCCTCGCAGTTGATCTTGCTGGTTTAAATATCTTAAAGGGGACATATTATGCAAAACTCACTTTTTTTAAAAAAAACGTCACAGTTGGTCTATGGGCCGTAAAAAACATGTTCATGAAGTTCTTTGCACAAAACCATTTTCAAATAAAGAGATCTCACCAGTTTTATTCTTCACAGTTTCGGTCCCTTTCTTAAGGTGGAACTTTTTAAGGTGGAATGAAACCAATTGCTGCTGGGACATGGCCATCGAAAATGAAATGAAAGCCATGCAGTTCTTTGCTTTTCTTTGACTGGGAGAAAGTGTAGGGATTCGTGCTGTTCTTTGCCGCAACAACACAACACTTCGTGTGTGACTTGCCTCTGCGTGTAGACACAACGCTCGGCTAGTAAAACTAGCAGACAAAATGGCCGATCTTAAGCTAATTCTGTTGTTGGGGTGCAGCAGAGCGTGCTGTACCGTATACGTTCATGGGAACTAAACGCACATTTTACGCCGTGATCTGTGTATTTTCACACCAACTTCTTTGCCTTAACTAATAGCGGAGGTTGATTTATTGTGTTTTGAGCGAGTATGGGCCAGCTGGGTGGAGCGAGTTCTTATCCCTGCAGTGGTCAGGCATGCCTGAATTTAGCGTCATAAAACACAAGCATATATACAATCCAGTATTTCATCCTGTGTTGCTGTTTGAACATAAGTTTATAGATTTTTTTCAGACTCTTTGCTTTGAAATGAATCCAACCGCAAACAAAAATAATTATTTTTGAGCTGCAAAGACCCAAGATGGCTGAAAGAGGTGACAAGCAACAGGCTAGTGGGTGAGGACTCGACAGATGGGGGTGGTTCTATGCAAATTGGCCCAGTCCTCTGTCTAAACAGCTCTTTTTGAAAGGGCCTGAAACAGTGAAGAATAAAGCTGGGGAAGAGTGAGAGTGATTTTGTGCAAAAAACTTCATGAACATGTTTTGTAGCCCAAGGTTTTATTATAACTAAAGTGAGTTTTACATAATATGTCAACATTAACGAATAACTTGTGATCAATCACAATATGTTACAAAACACCTTTCTTTGTATGTCATCATTAAATATTGTGAAACTGTGTATCATGATTAAGTCCTACCTCTAAGCTTTTTCTATCAAATATAAAACATATATTACAAATACTATAAAATTTTGAAGCATGGTTTTCTCAATTATTGTCAAATCCCCCAAAAACTGAAAATATGAATATAGTTTGCAGTTTCGCTCGTTGAATGATCAAGTTAGAATGAGTCAACACACTGAAACCTGACATCAGGTATCACGCGACTATTAAAATAAACTCTAATGATACCTTATATGTAGAGCCAGTCTTTATGAAGTTTTTCTCCAGGACATTATCCAGCGCAGGATCCAGTTCCTCGCCTACATCCTCGATCAGTAAAGGGCGCCCTAGAGACAGACTGTCTTCTAGATGGTTCCTGAAATACTTATGATTCAGTGAAGTGATCTGCAAAAACAGCAAAGTCTCATCACAAACTCCGCTCGAGTGTTGCCTGAGACACCAAGGGAGAAAAAGGCATTTGACCTATCTTAGAGAGGCCTAAAATGAATTCAAACACAGCCAAGTGAGACCTGATGGTTGAGTTCAAATGACTCTCAAAAATATTAAATCTGATCTATGTGTGCAAACAAACCTTGAAATGGAGTTTTATGGCTCCGTGACTCACTGCTTTGTTCCACATACACAGTGGTAAAATACTTTAATCTCTTAATCTTATGACAGCCCTCACTTCTAACAAGGCTAACATCAAATGACAACTAGCTGTCATCAATTACAATGAGCTCATTTGCATGATGAGAGGCTTCCTGGATTTTATTGTTAGATACACAATATGGACAAAAGTATTGGAACACACCTCTTAATTCAGGGTATGGGCGAGGCCCCTTACATCCACAGAAGGACAGTGTTAATGCTTCATCATACCGAGACATTGTGGACACCATGCCTCAGCTTTGTGGACGTAGTTTGTGGAAGAACCTTTTCAATTCCAGCATGACTGTGCCCCAGTGTACGAAGCAATCTTCATAAAAACATGATTGGATGAGTTTGGTGTGAAAGAACTTGACTGGTCCGCACCTCAACCCCATCCAACACCTTTGGGATGAACTGGAACAGAGATTGTGAGCCAGGCCTTCTGGTCTAACATCAGAGCCTGACCTCATAAATGCTCTACAGAATGAATGGGCACAAATTTCCACAGAAACTCCAAAGGCTTCCTAGAAGAGTGGAAGCTGTTCTAGCTGCAAAGTGGGACCAGCTCCATATAAAAGTCTACGTATTTGAATGCAACGTTATTTAAGTGTTCTGGCCAGGTGTCCCAATATTTTTGTCCATATAATTTTGCATTAGGGTCAGCCATTTTCAGCTAAACTGTCTCATGTTTCATGTTCTTTTCCTCACCTGAAGCTCGTTCTTGCCCTCTTTATTTTTGATCCAGATCTTGCCTTGAGTCTGCGGGTCGATTAGGAGTGGGAACCTGGCAGCTTTTGTCACTATTATCCCATTTTGGATGGACAGGTCATCATTTGGCAGACCCTGGAGGTTCCATTCGCTTACCGTCGGAGCGTCAATCAACATTTCGGTCAGATTGAGATTGTTCCCGAATGGAATGCACCGGGCCTTCATTTCCCTCTGCCAGTCATTGAGCAGGAGGTTCCGGAACTCTTGGTTGAAGGGGCCGGAATACGACAGAAAGGCAGTCGCGAGAAGAACATCTCCTGTTGTCATACATTTCAAATAAAGAAAATATAAGTGAATAAAAGAATAATGAGTTATAATGAATGAATTAATATAAATGAGCCACATTTAAAATCTTTGAACATGAGAAACTTCAAGACATTTCCTGCATGCATATATCTGTCTTGGAAGAACAGTTATCTGTATATTCAAGCTTCTAGGGGCTACAACACTTTTTGGACAAAAGTACATTGCAAAGTTAATGGCAAGTGTGTGTTGATTTACTAACTGTTAGCTGCATTAGGCTGAAAGCCAAAACAAGTAAGCGAAACAGCAGCTCCCCTCATCGTGGAACATGTGCCATATATAAGGGGACGGCAGAGAGAAGGGGAGGGGGGGTGACGGAGATCCCTGCTCACACCAGACCTTAACCTCTTCTCGCATTCCTTATCCCACAGGTTTGAGCCCTGAGGCATCACCCTGCTCCAGACCCAGACGCCGGCAGCCTCCACGGCCACCTCACGCACCCAGAGCACCTCTACCCCGAGCACAGCTGAGCCTTCACCGACCTTTACTGCACCCCTTCCCTGCACAGTGATCCAATAAATCCGCAATAATGCCGCACCTGGGTGGCTGACAACCTAGGAAGCACTACACTATAAAAATTTTATTACAAACGTCATAAATATTTGAGGAATGGTTTAGGAACCAGGAATTTCCAGCAATTGTCAATTATTGGCAAATCTCAAACAGTACCCAACTGTATCCAGCAGCAGTCACAGTAGAGCTTTAGACAAACTTTTAACTGAAGGTCTACTGAGACTACTGCTGGATACCATATTTTATTGGTCATATCCTTGATAACATGCTACACTTGACAAGGAAACTGTGTGAATTGTGGAATGGAAAGCGCACCAACAAGTCTCTTGGTCTGAGCAGCAAACTCCTTGCTTTGCTCTGTCCAGCGAGCCTTTTCGCCAGCTAGACCACTGATCAGGCTGGACGCTGTCTGCATCTTGTGTCTGCAACGCTCTGCGTCTTCCAACAACATCTAAAAGAGTGGGGGGGAAAAAAATGACAGGAAAGACAGAGAATGATTAGAATAAAGCACATGTTTTAAAAATTTGCTGCACATTATTTCTATCATCAGTATTCAGGGTGATCCATTCTGTAACTTTATTAATTGCAGTGTGATTCAGTTTCAAATTTGCCGTTTGCTCAGACACTAAAATCTAAACTTCTGTTCCCTGCAGTACAAACACACTTAATTTAAATCAACACAGAGAGACCAATCAGTCAGCAGCTGTTAATCACACAATTATCAGCTAATGAATATGATGGTAATACAGCTGATTATACTTTGTGAATGGGAACATTTGAGAATGCTTGGCTCTATTTTTAGCCCTTGACTAATTTGTGAAAGAACATACGGTGAGGATGGAGTGATTCATAAACCAGATGAGTTTGGAACCGTTCACAAGATTACTGATCACGTTCATTTTTATGCAAAAATGCAAATAAAAGCTTTAGCACATATCACAGGTACATTATTGGAGCTGCCTCGCTTTATCACACAAAGTTTGTACATTTTGAATATTCAGAATCCAGAGCAAGGCACATGTAAAGGCTATTCAATTACAGTTTTTTAAATAATGGTTACTTTTCAGTGTTCAGGTAAAAGGATAATTCCACAGTTTTTTTTAAAAAACATTCTCAATAATTAAATGGTTTAGATTTAAACAAAGTAATTTGGAGTAGTTTGAAGTGAAATGTGCCATAGAATTATTGTGGTGCCTTAAAAGCTTCCACACTAAGTTATCACATGAGATGGTTATGAATATATACTTAAGGTTTTCTATAGTCAAATCACACCAATCTATGTCCATCTCAACAACTGAATTATGTTAAAAACCAGTGCCTAGCATTAACTGTACAACTGTACTTTGGAACTGTACCTGTTTTTCAGCCATTGCCTTCTCATACTCAGCCTGCACCACATCTAGCTCTGCCTGTTTGTCATCCAGCTCTGCCTGGGCCTTCTGCAGGTCAATGTTTGCGAGGGCCAGCCTGTTCTCCTGTACTGCTAGATTAGCCTGAGGGGGAGAGAGAGAAATGAAAGGAAGTCATCTAAAATTAAAGAGCTCCTAGGGAGCCCAAACCATCCAAAATTAAGCATCTTCTTGGGAAACACTCCACAGCACCCCGATGGTAAGTGGCTGCTGAAACAGAAATCAATTTTCCTTTATGTGCTGTGCACTAAGCCTAAGGGTCTTTATCAGGAGAATTACTAATGGCCAAGCCAAAGGACAACTTACTATAAAGGTTTAGAATTACAGACTGTGGGCCACTTCTTGTCTTGCACAGTTTGTCAGCCTACCTCTACCTCATTCATTGCTGGTTTCTATACACAAGACTATTGACCCTGTATTATTTGGGTCACATTCTCTGCTTGGATATGTGTGTGGTTACGGTACGAATGTCTCTGCTGGGTTAGGAGTGGCCCAGCACTTAAAAATATCCAGTCAAGAGCAGCTCTGTGGTCAGAAACTGACCGTTGAAGAAGGACTGTCTCTCTACATCAGTGGGGCAGAGTCATAATGTAGGAGCTTCAAATAAAGCTGTGGTCCTTATTTACTCACCTTCAAAGGCAGCACTTCCCTATTGATGGAGAAAAAGGAGGCCATGGCTTTGGTCCAGGAGCAGAGTCCCGACACATTGCCACACACCCGCTTGGCCGTCTCAATGTTGTAGTCAGGCATATCGAAGTATGGGTAGAGAAGCTCCACCACCTCCTCATTGATGGTGTCTTTGGGGAATTGCTGGAGAAAGGGAAAGGCAGCCAGAGCCGAGAGTCTAGAGTCAGACAAGCGAAAGGGAAATAGGGCAGAGAGTTCTCTTCCCATCTCCTTGGAGACGGGCTCTTCACAAGAAGGGGATTTCAGTTCTCAAAGCTCAAGTGGCTGCTCCAAATGCTCTGAAAGAATCAGGGCGGCAACTTTATCTAAAGTCCTTATCTCAAAAGGTAAATGGCATCCTTTGAAGAGCTCCGATCTGAAAGCTGGCACTTGCCTGCAATTCTAAATTGCGTGTTTTTTTTGTTTTTCTATGCGCTTATCTCACTACCAGCATGCAAATTAGCTCATGCAGTGGCTGGTGTTAAAAGGCTAAAAATGTCACAACATCATTTTTAGACAGAACAGCTTGATTCATAAGTGATAAGTAATATATTCTAGAAATTCTTAGATGCGAAGTTGACAGAATAATGTCCTGGTTCTAACCCAGTGTTTGGATTTTGGACAGTATAAAGTGTCATGAATGAAGCAAAGTAACGTTCAGATAAATCTCCAGAACACAAACCCACAAACTCTATCCTGCTGTATGCAGTTAGAGACTGTAGCTCATAAACCGATGCCCAGTGTGTGTGATAATCTTCCAACCCTTCATCAGTGGTCACAGAGCCACCCTAAGATAAATATTATTTGGTCTCAATGTAGCAGTGACTATGTTGTGTCAGATACACTCATACCTGTGCCACACACTACCATGTCTGTCACTGCTGAGTTCAGAATTGTCCACTACTCAAATATCTGTATATAGACTTATATACATTTTTTACAAGGGCATTAAGCTGAGCAATGCCACAAATGGTTTAATTTGAACAACTGAGAAACAGTGCAGTCTCTTAAAAATGTTTTTGGTTGTCAATTTCGTTTTTTATTTGTTCACTCTATTGATCATTTTGTTTTTAAAATGCACATTAATCACACACATTTTTGCTGTAAAGGGTTTTAAAAAATTTTAATGAATTTTGTCATATGAGTGAATGAATAAGCAGAGGTGCATAGAGACAGTTTATACAGTCTGAGAAATGCTACAGTGAAGCACGGTGTTCTGATTCATGCTACGCTGTGGAAAAATGCACAAATCCTTTGGACATTACGGTACACACACAGGCAGTGCTTAAAAGTATAAGGTTTAGGACTAAGTGGAAGGTAATCAGAGGGCTGTTAATAGGTGCTTAAAGAGTATACAAGACTTAAGGGTACCTGAAGACTGCCAAGGAAATTCCCAGCAGTCATGAGTTTGAGTGACTCCTGCCACGAGGGCGTGGCGCAATTCCTTTCAGGGTCGATCTTCACCGAGTTTAGCTTCCGCTGGAAGAGTAGTAGCACGCAGTCCATGATCCGCATGATGAGGTGAGGGGGCCTGCCCAGCGTACGCACTGTGGCAATATCTGATGGCTTGATCGTCTAGAAAAAGAACGAGAGAGACCAAGACTGAGAGTGACAGAAAAACAGCCAGACTGCTATAGTGTACAAATACACACACTGATCTGCTAAAGACAGCCGCATCATTCCTGGCAGGCAATTTTGAGCCTGAATTCATTGCAGGGTGGATAACTTTGCGGATTAGCTTTGTAGATGACGCTGGAAAGGCATGCTGTGGCATTCAGATGGTGCTTTATCACATCTCCCTCTTGGGGAAAGGACTTACACAGGGTTAACGGGTCACGGCTGATATTGATGTTCTATCTTCCAACAGCTGTGTGGAAGATTGCCTTGATTAAACACAGAATTGCTGCATTTGCTGGTTCACAGGGCAGAAAAAAAATCAAGATGCTACACTTTAGCTGCAGGGATGAATACTACAGAATGTGACTAGACTTTTTAAATACTGGGCCTTAAATGACAGAAAGCAACAATTACATTTGAGATATGACATGTCCTGCAAAATCATCAAAGTATTAATATTTGACTGGTGCTAAGCACAGCAATAAGAAATGTTTGTTTATTTCAGTTTGAGCTCAGTTGGGAGTTACTAGGTATCAACTGTTTGGAAGCAAGATGTGTTTTAATAATTAAAACTGTTAATTGTGTTACAATCCGATAGGTGGGTAGATATGAATGTATTGTGTTCTCTCTCTTCTGTGTTTTTAATAGAGTATGGAGAGTTCTGATTGGTTGTACAAGGAAAGCACCCCAAGCATATCAAGGCTGAGAGGTCAACAATGAGCTTGTGGCCTTGGGCTTTTTCAGTTGCACACTCGCGTCATCCGTCTTTCCAGTGATCATACCAGACAATTTCCAGTCTAGGCTCTTCACTGTGCAATGCTTTGTTAGCCTTTGATAATGTCACTTGGGAAATAAGAAATGTATAGGCTTTGTGTTATAAGTAAGTGTGTTATAAGAGTGCTATGCTATGTTTATTTTCTTTTCTCTGGGTCTGTTATATGGAGGTAAGGTCATGTATCATAACTTTTTTGATTTTGAGTTGAACTGGGCATTAGTTCTCCCCTGAAGGCAGTCTTTCTCCCATTTTATCTTACCACCTGTAAATACTAGATGGTTCATTTCAGAACCCTCTTCCTAGTTCGAGTTATGTCTTATTGCTTTGCATTAAGGAGATGGCTATTTAATATGACACACTGAAAGCAATAAATGTTAAGGTTTGCCAGAATCATAGTGTGCTGCTCTGCCAGTTGTGTTGGTGTTGACCTTTTAAGTTCCTTTGTGGTACAACCGCTTTGATTTAAATACCAATTGCAACTGGTCATCAGCTTTACTTCTAAGATCATAACAGGCCTAGTTCTAATGTAGAAGCAACCATCAGTACTTGATCTCAGCACCAGACATCAGAACAACATCAGTGCCAATACCAAATAGTATCTTTTAATGAAAAGCAGTAGTAGTCTTGTCTTTGCATAGAGTATAACCTTGACGAAGAGTGCACTGGACAAAGATTAGCTGCATGCATAATTCCTTTACTAATACTTGATTATTTATCCTTTTGCTGTAAAACAGCAACAGTAAAGTGCCCATTTTAATCCACATTTTCCACTGACTGGAGGCATACAGCACTTGTTTTTCTGCATTGAGAATTGGGATTGAGATCTAATGATTTCACTGGTCAAAGTGTAACAGTGTTTCATCATGTATCAGGGATTCTAGGCATAGGGATCGTCATCAATTGGGTGTCGATAGGGATCAACAAGCCCTCATGACAATTTTCTCAGTCACCCTTCCAGTGGCAAGAAATGCTACAGGTGTCAATATTGGAAAAGGCTTGCACATGAAGTACAAAGTGAGAGGAAGTGGGCTTACCTTTTCAGACAAGCAGCTGGGTAGCTTTTATTGACACTAATCTTTATGTTTCATAATGGAATACTGTTCAGCGTTTTGTGACGTCTGTCTGTGAAAAGTGCTCTATATATTAACTTGACTTACTAATTTACTACCTAAAATATACAGGAACCATCACAAGAGAGTGGTAATGCAAGCGGACAGGTAACCGAGTATTAGAAAAGCAAAGATGTCTGTGACTCGAATACTTTCATTTAAAGGAGTGCTAGCCTAACAAATGAATGCCAGCACCTTGTGTATAAATAAAAAGCAATGCTGGGTGGGAAAGGCCTTCAAAATGTGTGCCTCGAGAGTGACGAGAGCAGAGAGGCGAGCATGAATTTAAAGGAACACTTCATCAAAAGGTGCAAATGAAGACTAGTGTGAACCAGTTAGCATGATGTCCATAACAGGTTTTGTCTAATTAGTAACGTTAGTACAATCGGGATGGCATACAACCGTAAGCGAAAGAGCCCAAGGAACCAGAGAGCAATAGTGATGTTTATGCAGAAGATGGGTCAGGAGGGAATTGAGGGGAATTTATAGAAAGGAGGAGACTGTGTAAAGTGGAGAGGGCCACAGTGAGGCATGTATGTGTGCGTGAGGGTGTGATATAGGGGAACAGGAGGCTGAGCGGTAGTGGAGATGAAGAATGATGGGGGAGAGTGGAAGTGCACTGTGCCTCTGGGGATTTTATGGAGGTGAGGTTGTGTGTGTGTGTATGTGGAGGGCTTCTGTCAGCCCCCCTACTCAGTGTGAACCCCCCTGCAGCGGCTCTGCCATCAGCACCTCTATTTTTACACCCTCCCAGGCAGCCTGTAATTATACTGGAGCTGCAGGCACCATAGTGCCCTAAAAAACATCTGAAAACATCACGCACACACACTGTCTCCAAAACACACACACAAATACACATTCACAGCAGTCACTAACACTAGCTTCCTTTCTTTTGTGCATTCTGCACCTCTTTCCTCCTTTTACCTTTTTACCCCTTCCGTTTTCATCTTTACAGATTTTTACTCAGAGAATCGGCCAAATGCCTGACATTTCGGGTGCCCGGTCTGAATCAAACCTGCAGCGCTGCCTCTGCCTCCTCCAGCGCTGGCCTGGCAGCCTCCAGCTTCTCCTTGGCGATGGCCTTGTCTGCTGAGATGTTGTCGACGATGGCCTGGGCCTTGTCCTTGACTTTCTGCACCTCAACTTTGACCTTTTCTGCCGCTTGTGCTTTCACTGTGACCTCTTTCAGCACCTGTCAGAAACGTAGAAAGGAGAGAAAAGGGGGATTTTTTTTTGGTGAGCAGGTAAAGGCCGTAGGCTTATACACTCCACATCTGACAGTAAGTAAGAGCTCATAAATATTACAGTATTGATGTTTAGTTAGCCTGCAGCAGCTATATGCCTGTGGCACCGAACTCAAGGCTGCTGCTCGTCACAGAGTCAAGGCTGCTTAAAGCAGATACGTGCTAATGTTACTAGAAACATTAGAAACCCCTACTACGCTCTTCCACTCACTTAATGAGGTCCAACTACCTTATAGGTGCACCACAAAAAGAGACTGTCAGAATTAAGCAATAGTGATTATTTTCATCAACTAATCAAGAATGATTATCACAAGGATTTAGAACATAATGAACATTATTTCTAACTGCAAACACACATGCATAGGATGTCTTGGTATTACAATTACCTGTGCAAACCAAGCTTGCCATTCAGTTTTCAAGGTATTCACAAAGGCTAATTGTAACTCAATAATTTTTAATACAGACACTTTTATCCAAACCGACTTCCATTCCCTAACTACAGGGGACAGTCTCCTTGGAGCAAGACCCTCCTTGGAACAAGACCCTTAACCCAGGGTACCCAGTGGTGGTATGCTGAAGGAAGGATTCGAACCCATGACCTCTTGGTCCAGAGGCGAGTGTCCTACCCACTAGGCCAGCACCACTATTAATAGATTTTAATTGAGTAACTGTGACAGCCCTGCGATCCAGATTACAAAAACAGACTGTAGCAACACACCACCGGTCAGTTTCTGACCACAGGACCACTTCTGACCTGATTTTATGTAGGTTGTGGATTATTCTCTGCACAGTGATGGCACAGACAAAGAACAGGTCGGAAAATGTAAAGTATGCAATATGTATTATTATTTAGAGTTCCTGGCAGGCGTTACATCCTAACTTCTCAAAAAAGATACTTCTCAAAAAAGCATTTGCAGGCAAAGGGCACAGCAGCCAGGCCTCTGTAGCAAGGGTGCCTTCTTATTGTGGTTATGAAGGGCTTTTGTGACATAATACCTGATAATGTATAGTACATTATATCAGAACATCCATTTGCCTTGCTCTCCAGCCACACAGGAAAAGAGGCAGGGAGAACCCCCCCCCCCCCCTCCCCCGTATGTGAATGAAGGAGTAGAGTGGAGGCTGCACAAAAGGTGGTGGGGGGGGTGGGGGGGGCAGTGGAGCAGGTCTAATGGACCGGAGTGAATGCTTTTCTGCCTCTGCTGGCGGCTACTGAGATTTTAAGTATCAGACGGTGGCACTCTGCCATTACAAGTTCCAAATGAAATGACGCTCTGCAGCTTAGAGGCACAGCAGCCGGCCCTTGGCCAGAGAGCTGAAGAACTGAAGCGTGCTTGAACTAATATATTTGTTGGAAATCATTAGCCAATTGAAAAAGAACAGTAATCTTTTTTTTCCACCATCCATGATCGATTTGACAGTGGGGAGAAAAAAGTAGAGGCAAATTACGTCTCTTCACTTTGATGGAGAATATGTTTCTGAAACTAGGCACTGCTGAGTAAAATGCCTTGTTTCTGTGGGGTGACTCAACCCCAATCAACCCCCTCTAGCCACCTTTACGCAACACGCAACACACACACAGACACACGCACACACACACACACACACACACACACACACACACACACACACACACACACACACACACACACACAC
>JBBPDC010000007.1:22188033-22199776 GCA_037974485.1 Hemigrammopetersius urotaenia | reverse complement strand
CCCTCCCTCCCTCCCTCCCCCCCTCCCTCTCTCCCCCTGAGGCTCTGTTGAACTCCACTTCTCCTTGTCTCTCTCTCTTGTCACTTGAAAGGGTTTTCTTTTTAAGCTGAAAGCACAAAACTATTTCTTTCTGTTACCAAGATTGAGATACAATTCTATACTATAGGCCCAAAAGTATTCAGACATTAGTGAATGGTGCTAAACATTGGATAGAAGGACCAAAAGGTCCCCATCACTGGGTTACAAAGCAGTAGAACGGAGCTCCGTCCAATACAAATGTGTTGAGTTGGACCAACATGATCCAGAACTAATCATTCCACCTCACTTCCTGACCCAGTGCTGAATGAAATCGAGTTCTTACAGCAGTTAAGGTGTGTTTTAGCGTGTATACATGTATGATACGTGTGCTAGCTTGGGTTGGGACAGGGTGCTGACCTCTCCGGACGAAAGGACATTGTTCATGTACTCCAAGAAGGACTCGTCCTTGATCTCATTGTCAGTGAAGATGAAGCTGACGCCTTTGCCCTGCTGACCTGCTGTCCTGTACAAGCTCTTCAGGTCCTCCATCAGGTTAGCAGTGTTGTATGAGCTAGAGAGGAGAGAAAGCAAACGCGACAGAGAGACAAAGAGACAGAAAGAAGAAGTGAGGGGAGATGCAAACAGTATGATACACCTTGTTATTATATGTACATTAATGGAAGGGAAAAGCGAGAGTGACCATGTTTGTGTGTGTGTGTGTGTGTGTGTGTGTGTGTGTGTGTGTGTGTGTGTTTGTGTGTGCATGAGCATGTGTCCTTTTGGAACAAGGTGTGAAAAGACAACGTGAGAGCTGAGAGTCGTGAGCAATCTGTGTTTTGGAAGGAACAATCTGCAAGCCGTCTGTTTTCTCCAGAGAGTCCCTGACACACATGCACACACACACACACACACACACAATTTTTTCTTGCTAAGACAGAAACACTGGCCTCATTCATATTAATATGGATCACAAAGTTAAGGCAAATAAGCCTTCGGAAAAAAACACTTTGCAAACATCATTCAATCTTAAAAGTCCTCTCCATCACAATGATGTGGTCAGAGGAAAGCTACTCACACACTACAGGTTCATTATAATAGCTTGCTATAGGATGCAGGCCTAGTTTTGGTGTTAGGACCACTTCAACTGCCTAAAAAAATGCATGCCAGAGGACAGAAAAAGGGATGCAAATACTGAGTGCCTGCTGTTAGCACCGAGAATCCTCTTATATATATATATATATATATCTATATACACACACCTTCTCCCAGTAACTCCGTAACACAAGTAATGCAGAGCTGACACCAGAGAAAATATATAAATACTTGTATTTCTGGGCAGAAACTAGGAAATTTGTTCTTGGTATGGCTGGGTAGTTTTTCGTATATATATTTTTGCTGCAGGTTAAAAACCTACAAATTGCTTCTTGTAAAATAATTAAATACCTAAATATAATATCTAGAATAAAATAGCCTAGAAGGCTTTGTCTTTTTAAATAACTTGGTTCTGATCCCATTGATAATACGCGGTCAAAATGAAAATGAAATTCTACCTTGCGCTACTACAGAACTCTCTGAAGACAGACATTATTGAATGCATAGAGCATGCCTTCTGGCATTTCCATTCAATTGTTCACCTTGATCAAGGGAGAGATGAAAACTATTGGCAGTTCACAATGTCATCAGTTGGCTGAAGCTTAGCTTCGACAGGACTGATTTGCTCCTAAGCTCCTGAATGAAGATCAGGCCAAGAACAGAGCCCCAAGCCACAGATGGCAGCAACACAATGTGCAGGCTTTAATGATTATGAACCATTCCCACTTCCAATTACAGCCTTGAGGCCTTAATTGCATTTGCAGGCAAGGTCTGGAATCAGAATTGTCCCGCCTCATCTGCGGCTCAAGGGTCACACTCTGCTGCTTACGATCTGTTCCTCTCCAGCACCCAAGTTTCTTTTGTCACACAACAAACTTATTCTTTTAACAAAAAGCGGTTTTCGTTTGGAGAGCAAGGGCTACTGGGCTCTCACGCATATATATCATCAACTAGCAGGCAGCGCACAACCTAATGTGGAGTAAAGATGGACTTTTGGTCACCTTCTCATATTCTCATTGCATTGTCATCTAAGAACTTTCACAGCAATCAGAGAATTATTTTCGAAATTATTTTCAAGACTGATTATGTAACATAAAAGTCTTTTTTTTTTTAATCATTTGTACTGAACTGCGGGTACACACCAAACAGCCACAAAACCTCGGACAGGTGAAGTGAATAACACTGATTATCTTGTTACAAAGACAGCTGTCAAGGAGTGAGATATTAGTGCACAGGCAGTTCTTGAGATTGGTGTGTTGGAAGCAGGAAAAGTAAAAAGGATCGGAGTGATTCTGAGATGGCTAGACGACTGGGTCAGAGCACCCCCAAAATGACAGACTGTGTAAAAGAATAATACGTGAATCAGGATCATGAGCACCTATGGCTCATGGGCACTCTGAATTGGACCAATGAGCATTAGAACTGGAGCAGTAAAAGAAGGTGGCCTGGTCTAAAGAAGTATATTTACATTTACGGCATTTATCAGACGCTTTTATCCAAAGCGACTTCCATTCCCTAACTACAGGGGACAGTCTCCCTGGGGCAACTTAGGGTTAAGGGTCTTGCTCAGGGACCCAGTGGTGTTATGCTGAAGGTAGGATTCGAACCCATGACCTCTTGGTCTAGAGGCAAGTATCCTACCCACTACGCCACCCCACACAGTTCATAGTTTATTCTTTTACAGGGTGTGTGCCTGTTGTTTATCTGGATAAGAGAGGCAGTGTGATGCGGGGAAAGCTTGGGGGCTGGAATTCTTGTAGATTTAACAATGACACCTATCTCAACTTAGTACAAAGTACACACCTTCATGACAACTGACAAAACTCTTCAGGAATGGTTTGAGAAACATGACAAAGAGTTGATCTTTTCCCCAGATCTTGATCAATGAAGCATCTATAAGATGTGTTGGATGAACTAGTCCAAACCACGGAGGTCCCACCTTACATCTTACAGACCTTAAATGGTCTGCTGCTTTGGTGGCATGAGAGGAACCTACACAATATAATGCAGGTTGTTTTAATGCGATAGCTCATCTGTGTTACAACTACTTTGTTTTTAATTACTCTCTTGGTGGCTGTAAACAAATTCTGATGCATGTAATCATCTCACAGCGAGAGCCAGCCAGGCTAGAGTACAGCCTTTAAAAAGTTGTAATGGAGTATTATAACAAAGCCCCCTACATTAAACAATGAAAGTAGTCCATATATTCTATAAAAAAAAAAGCCAGATCTTATGGACAGATATATCAACAACATAGTACTGTGAATCAAAAAATCTCAACGTATTGTGCTTATATTTGCAGTTCTTTTCCATATTTGAAATGCTCAGCCACCTTTTTTATCACTGCTATGGTTTTTAAATATACCATTAATTTATATTCTGCAAAACTAAGTTCTAAGAGAAAAAGAGATGTGATCAGTTGGACTGCTGCATTTTTTATGAACCACTTGAAAAGGCCATCTGAAAATGAATCACAAACACTTTAAGGACAAAGGGCCTGTATTCTGCAACAAAAAAGCAGAATACAGGCCCTTTAACAGCTTAGATTTTGGACTCAAGTGGTGTGTGATGCTGCTTTTACATTGTAAGGGTTTGAAACAGAATGAAAAACGAATAAAAATTGGACTACAGGTTGGTTTGAGGGTACTTGATAAGAAGGATGGATCGAGTCTGCCCTTCTTCAGGGAAGAAGAACAGCATATAAATAATTGAAACTGCTTAAGAAAACAGCCTGAATAATGGAGGATATGTATGTCTGAGAGTAGAGGGGAGGGACACTGTCTCACCGTGTCAGAGTGATCTGGAAGGTTTTGTATCCGGCAATGAAAGACGCCAGCCTCGTCAAACTCTGTTTGCCTGAGCCCCCCACGCCAACCAGAAGGGCATTCCCACGAGGAGTTCGGATTATACGAGACACCTGCGTTGAGAGAGAGAGAGAAAGAGAGAGAGAGAAAGAGAGAGAGAAGAAAGGAAAAGTCCATTAAAATCCATTAAATTGACATACATGATATAATATTCAGAAAATAGCAAGCTCCCAGCTGTCAATCAATTTGCTCTTATTTGTCTTTTGGAGCTCTGGACAAGTCACATGAATGATTTGAGTCACATTTTACACATTTTTTAAATGACTGTTCACGAAGTTGCATTAGCAGCAGTTAGCAGCAGCAACATCCGATTGTGGGCCTCAAACAACTAGGAGGTAAGCGCTACCCCTCGGCCTCCCAGATTTAGTGGTATCGTGCGTTTTGGGAATCTCAGACAATGGATGAAATTGGACATGAATAAATAGTTGCAAAAATCTGTAAAAGCTGATGTTTAGTATAGAAATAGCATTAAAACATTACATTTGCTGAAGAATGCATTAGGACTAGTTTAGGACTCAAGACTTGACTTTCCTTGACCTCAGAGACTTCAGACTCACTTTACAGAACCACTACTGAGGAAGCTAGAGCGCATAAAACCAAATTCATCTGATGCTGTGACACCATGATATATTTACAAACTATTGTGATATTACCAGTACCCTCTTGTACTATTATGGCATTTTCAGCCCTTATTTGCCCAGACAATAACAAGCATAATACTACTGTACACTCCATCACATTGGTAGGACTATCCCAATAGTTTCCAGAGCTTTGTTCTCTTTTTTACCTTGACCAGGTGAATCATGGCATCTGTAAAGAACACCAAGTCCATGCCAGCTCCCCGGATGCTCTCGTTGTAAAGGTCCAGGAACATATTCAGCCTGTCCCGCAGGCTAGGGAATGAGGCGATAGGCTCATACATCTTGGGCATGTCAAAGTCAGTTTCCTCTGGCTCCTCCCCTGCTCAAACAGCAAAGCACAGTACCACTCACAGCAGGCAAGTACAGGTGGGAATGACTGCGGATTAGTTGTACCGATTCATGGATGACTTGTGCAAAAGCAGGCCTGGTTCCTATCAAGGAAACGCACATTTATGGAGCTATTCCACTGGCCCAAGCAACCGTGCTGTACCACGAACAAATGTTTTTCCATTTCAAATAAAGTGACCAGTACCCGAGCTGTCACGGCTCTGCTCTACAGAGGGCTGAAAGTGGAACACAGCTGAGATGACTCTGTCATCACAGCATGGAAAACGCAAAAAAGCATCAATGGACTTCTATCTGTTAAGGCTGAAGATATATTTGAGAGGGAGTTTTGTAAGACGCTAACAAATTTATATTTGATGCTGTGAGAAACATGGAGAAGTACCTGGCCCTCACTAACACTTTAGCTGAGTGAGGTATTTGTCGCTTGGCTAAAGAATGCTGAGTGGGAAAAAAACTCAAACAAAACCTTCAATAATAAAAGACCACAATATCAAAAGTAGATCTGACAGAAAAAACATGCGGTAGGTTCGACTCTATGGACACAGTTTTGGAATGACCAGGCATAAACTGTGTGGACAGAATTGCTCTGCTAATGGGAAAAAAAACTACATCCAGGCTGAAATGAAAAATGAAAAATGTGCTGCAACCTCCATCAAAAGTGCAATTTAGGTACAGGACAATTTCTGTATACCTTTGCAAAAGTGCTTTGAGTGTGCCATCCAAAAGGCATCAGTAAAATCAGTAAAGTTAGTCAGGAAAAATTACTAAATGTTATTAAACGTTTTTTAGATTTGGGAAGAGAAATTTAAAATACCTGTGGCCTCAGGAGCATCCTGGAGAAAGTCCACAAAGTAGGCGTCCACTCCCGGCTCCACTGCGACCCTGTCCTCCTCGCCCAACTCCTCCTCCACCAGGTCGGCCAGCATGCAGTCGAACCACACCACGTCTTCTGGGCTTGTGAAGCGGTCAGCAATCACCCGCTTGCATTCGTGCTTCCACAAACGCAGTAGCACCTGTAGAACAGAGATTCTTCTCTAAACACGTCTTGACAGCCTACAAATTCCTTCTGGTCTCTAAGATGCTGTACAAGACTTCAATAAGTTTACAGTATGCATGCATACAATCAGTAATGCACTTTGTGACAATGTCTATTATTTTTAAAATGCTATACAGATGTAAGTAAATCATTTTTGTGGAAATTGCTTTGCTTTAGAAATAAACTATATTTCTAAAGGGTTTGGGCTTAGCCTCTTACTTCCAGTGAAGGGCTTAATCTTAATGCTTCAGCATGCCTAAACATTTTGCACAATTCCATGCTTCCAACGTTGTGGACACTATATGGGAAAGAACCTTTTCTACTCCAGCATGACTGTGCCCCAGTGCACAAAGCAAGCTCCATAAAGACATGGCTGGATGAATTCAGTGTGGAAGAACTTGACTGGCCCGCACAAAACCCTGACCTCAACCCCTCCAACACCATTTGGATGATTTGGAACAGAGACTGAGAGCCAGGCCTTCAGTGCTTGACTTAATGAATGAATGGGGAATTTGTGCCCATTCATTCTGTAGAGCATTTATTGGGTCAGACACTGATGTTGGACAAAAAGGCCTGGCCTTAAAAGGAGTAAGCTCAGGGTTCTGTGCTTGCCAGTCAAGTTCTTCCATACTCATCCATCCATTCAAATCATGTGGAAAGCCTTCCAAGAAGAGTGGAAGCTGTTATTGCTACAAAGGGACCAACTCCACATTAGAGTTTGTGTGTTTGAATGCAATGTCATTGAAGTCCATGTTGCTATGATGGTCAGATATCCCAATTCTTTTGTCCATAAACTGTAGATTAAAAATACGATCCCACAGGATCTTACTGGCACTTCACTTACGTTGGGCGTGTTGATCACGTCGGCAGTCACATTGAGCATTCCCTGCCAAATGCGAGAGAGGTCACGTAGGTTGAAGATGTAATGGAAGTTGGCTGGTGTGGGCAGCATCTTAACCTTGGTGATCTGCCATAGCCGGCGGGTCAGCGGGACCAGCAAGGCCACCGTCTCCCGCACGTCCTCCGCAAAACCACGTTTGAAGCAGAAGTGACCTGTCCCTATCACTCCTGTTGAAAGAATAGAGGGAGTGAGCGAGAGGGATAGCAAGAACAGGAGGCAGAGAAAATGACAGGGAGTGACGGTAAGTAAAGTAAAAGAGGGCAGCCGCAGAGTAGGTGGTAGGGAATGGTGAAGATGAAAGGAAGGTGAGGCAAGACGAAGCAAAAGCACAAAGGTGAAAGGAAAACAAGAGAAACAGACAGAGATGAAAGAGATGAAGTGAAAATGTGGGAGTGAAGAGGGCATGGGGACAGATAGGTGGGTGAGAGGGAGACAGAATAGATATGAAAATAGCCATCTTTCCAGACTCTCTCATTATCAAGACTCCGCAAAAAGTCACCAATGGCACCTTTGTCAAAAGCAGTGGGACATTTTACCTGAGGCATCACTGACAATCTGGGAAAGTTGATGTGTATGTTCAGTGACGCAATTTCCATTTTGCGGAAATGAAAAGAGCCTTGGAGAGGATGAGAGCTGAAATCGAATAATATATGAGGGTGCTGGCTCTGAATGCCAATCGTGTAAGACCTCCTCCAAGACTTCAGAGCAGAAAATAATTCAATATCATGATCCAGAGACCAGAGCAAAGAGAAGAAAAAAACATACCAGCCAATGCTCTTGATCAACATGTAATTATGCTACAGTTTAATAAAGACCTGCTGTGCTATGAAGCGTTTAAAAAGCTCTTTTTAAAAATGCATATCATATTCGTAGACTATATTCCCATATACCCCACCCCCGATCCCACCAAAAAATCAAATGAAATCGAGCTTGGCATCACGGCAAACAACATATTAGCACTCTTTTTATACCACAGAAATGTCTGTACTGCTGGAGCTCTAGCCAAAATTATTTGAGCAAAAGCTTTAGCTTTACTTTCAGATTGTTATAAATACATGATATATCACTTGTATAAATGATGTAAGCCCTTCACCATAGCATTCAAACGAAAACTTTTTTATCCCAATCATAGTACAAAGTATTTTACCAGCTCCCTGGTGGGAAGCTTTGGCTTTACAATGAATATCCTTTACGATTTTTCCACATATTGAAATTCAGCCATGCATATACTGACCAAAGATCTTGTCTATGGAGGCGTTGGAGGGGAGAGTGCAGTTGAAAATCGAGAACTGTCTCTTCAGTCTCTGTGGAACGTCATTCCTCCCTCCTCCTGGGTGGATCATAGCTGCCAGAAACTGGATGTCCACGATGTTCGTGAACTCTCCCGGTTTCTCCAAGTTAAAGAAGCCCTTCTGCTCCATCAGCTGCCGCACTATCTCATTCGTGACCTTCAGAAAAGAAGGCAAACAAGAGGCATGAACTTTTTTCTCTGACTAAGATCAAAGCTTATTGTTAACATCAACGTTCTTTGATCCCTTGGCCTGTGGTTTCACGGCTGAAGGATCACGCTTGGCATATATGTAACCTGCTGCCCAAGACTGGTTGTTTGTTTGTATGGTGCGACACTTCTTGGACTTGCCAATGGACTGAATGAAGAGGTCAACTGAAATACCAGTATATTTTCAGATAAAGGATAAAGAGGTTGGACATGACTCAGCACAGGAAGACTAACCATGTCTTCTTTTTAAGGGAGCATTCATTTTAATGATGCAAGAAACTTGGTTACCCATTGGTTCTCTGGCTACTAATAAATTAGAAACTAAAAATGGGCACGTATTGCTATTCACATATAGCATTTATATACTATATGTATTTGAATATCCCATAGAGAAACTATTTTGAAGAGCACCACTCTTTCACCTGATTTTTTTACATGTCCATCTCCTTAACCTACCACAGCCTGTACCAATATAAAATAAACCATGAACCATTAGGTTCATGAACTTCATTATTTATCAGACTTAGTTGTGTTCACTTGACAGGGTTTATCACTGCTTTGATAATGCCAATTTAAGCTAGAAGTATTTGTAATGTTTGTAATGTATTTGTACCAGTGGCGTACACTTTCCTACCGTGGGTTTAATACTATTTCCGGCAGTTCTAACTCAAACATCTAAAACAAAAGATGCACATGCATGTGACGTATTCTTTGCTTTGTACATTCTTCTCTTAATTAGTAAGTACACACTTAATGAGAAATTAAAGCCTAACTTTAAATATTATATTAAGATTCTTTCAGCCTGTTGATCAACTTCCCAGCTGGTTGTAAACTAAACTACATTATTAGAGTACGTCTATGTGTTTGGGGTCTATTACTTTGTGATTTGTGACAGCAAACAGACATGTATTTGTACTTAGTGTTAAGACACATGTGATATATTTCCTAGGCTAGGAGAACCATGTGGTACGTTCTGTGTTTCCAGTGAAAATTTATGGTTGATCTTCTGCATCGGAATGGACTTGAATGCGTGCATATGTTAGGCACCCAATAGCCTATGCATTTCAAAAAGAATGTGGTTACTTTTAATCTACAAAGTGCAAGGTTTGGATGAGGTACAAATAAAAGTAATATTGGCTTTGTTGCATTTTGCATTTAAAAAATCAATAAATGATAAAATTCAGCCAAACAAACAACCATTGGCACAGACTCAGGCACAGAAGTTCCACTTATTATAAGTCTAGCCTTGTATGTACTGATTTTGTCTACGGAGGCATGTCTTTTATTGGTAACAGTTTCTCACCTAGTGTCAAAATAAGCGAATCCATTCAGCATGGTTTGAAGCAAGTACATGATCGTTTTGCAATTTCTTATTACCAGCCACATTGCTCCAATTCAAAGCAAAGGAAGCAAACTTGGTTCATCGAATAAAATTTTGCTTAAGAGCATTATTCTCATCACAGTTGACCACCTGCAACTTTTGTGAAACTGCATGAAAGCTGACAGTAAGTAATACAATTCAAGTATGACCGAATAACCTTAGGCTACTTCGTGTATGTTTTCTTATTGGCTTTAAATCATTATAATTATAGGTATCACTATGTGAATTATTATCTTACTATTATGTGCAATAGTCTACCATGTGCAATATCATGCAATTTTATAGAACCTTGTGGGGCAGCTGGTAGCCTAGTGGTTAAGGCATTTGCCCTGTGATCAGAAAGTCCGGGTTCGATTCCCAAGACTACTAGGCACCTCTGAGGTACCCTGAGCAAGGTACCGTCCCCACACACTGCTCCCCAGGTGCTGTGTTCATAGCTGCCCCCTGCTTCACTTAGTGAATGGGTTAAATGCAGCGGAAGAATTTCATGCTGTTCACACTGTGTGCTGTGGTGTGTTCACGTATGACCAGATTGTCACTTTCACTTTAATCATTATGTCCAATTTCTTATTATGTGCAACAGTCTTACCATGTGAATATCACTACTTACTGTATGTCTTACTATTACTTTTATACTACCGACCTCTAATACAAGCAATAATGGACTCCTAATCATTGTTATTTGTATTACTGTAATTCACTTAACTGTACTTAACTGTTACTTATCTATATTATTTATACCTGACTTTTGTGTATATAGCATAATGTAATTCATATGTTTACTGAATTTATTTAGATGTTATATTTCATAATATTCTTGTCTCTCTGTGTCTGTGCAGTTATAAGAAAAGCCATTTTCTCCAAGGATCAGTTAGCCTTTCTGATTCTGAGAAAAAACTCCTGGTGATCATGTACAGAAACGTGAACAATCACCAATCTATACCTGATCTCCCCATTCATTGATGATGGGCATGTTGATGTCATCTATGAAAATGGACATCTTCTTCCCCGCTGGGGGTCCGTATGTAGTTCCCATCCGCTTGTCCACATAGCTCTCCACAGAGCGCTGAAAACACGCACATAAAACGTCACATAGACACTAATTGCTGATGGCTTCGTCTGATGGCTGCCCACAAATGAGTCCTTTCCAAAGGGACAGCAGCAGAGCAGTCAATGAAAAGGCAGACTGTCAGACTGTAAAATTGCTCACAACACCTGTGCAGGAAGATGAATCAATACTCCAGAGCAATCCATTTCTCATACAGTATGCGTCTGTATTTTTCATTTAGATATATCATTTCAAGAGAGCATTGGTAATCATTGGTAAACACTGGTCTCAGGGAATTGCTTTGTCATCTAAAAATACAGTTTAAGAACAGAATCATTACTAAGTCAATCATCTACGGCAACCCTGAATACTGGAGAACAAAACAATGGAAAACCTGGAACATGAAGGGTGTGGTGGCCGAGGAGAAGTTGAGTCTCTTAGCGGTGTGGGACTCTGGGTCGTATTTGGACAGGTAGCTTTTGATGATGACTGTTTTTGCGGTGCCCTGCTCTCCAATCAGAAGCACGGCCTGGTTGACATTAGCAAAGAGGGGAAGAAGGAAGAATTATGCCTAATCGTAATACAGTTATTCCTAATCATAATTCACCATTGTGTATTATGATTAGGAGAGTTCAGATATGAATACAAAACAGTCATTTACTGGCACAGTAGATGGTCCAATACCCCTTTTCCACTACACTGGTGCTAGTGCCAGGAGCCAATTGTAGTACTAGGCTGGGGCTGAACTGGGAACCAGCCGAGAACCGACCCGCATTTACACTAGACCAGAGCTCAGCGGGAGCCACATGAGAATACGTGACCGGCCACGCCCACTAAACAGAAACAAACATGGCCGAACTCAGTTCCTGCTTGCTGGTTATTCTCCAAGCTTTGAGGATTTATTTCAGCGTCCAAATGC
>JBBPDC010000007.1:22175533-22183033 GCA_037974485.1 Hemigrammopetersius urotaenia | reverse complement strand
TGTGCTATAGATTACCCTTAGTGTTTCCAAATAAGAAGCAGAGGGGAGGACAAACAAGCCTCCCCACCTGAGACTCACACAACGCTGGCGTGTGACGGACGAGTCCTGCATCTGCTCCACTCACCCGCTGACAGCAAATAATGATTACATTAGATGAAGGGCACTCACTCATCCAGTTATAGTGCTACACTGGAAGTTTAGCCGCTCTTACATCCCACACGTATACATCCACATCCACAGGGCTGGGGACGGAAGTCTGGGCGTGAGTTGGTTGTTTTCTTTGCATATTTAGTGTCACCATGTTCGTACGACCACAGTAAATAAGCAGTGCTGCTCTGCTGTTTCCATCTGATCAACACTGTTGGGCATCTGATGGGGCTTTTCACTGTGATGTGCAGACGTCAACCTTAACCTGTATCCTTTTAGTGCTATTAGACTGTGCACTGTGTAAAAGTCAAGTCAAATCAAGTCAAGTAGATTTTATTGTCATTTCTACCATATACACAGTCCATAGTAAAAATGAAACAATGTTCCTCCAAGACCATGGTGCAACACAAGAGCAGAACAGAACAGAACACAAGTGCAAAACAGGACAGAACAAGAGCAACACGAGACAGTACAAGACAATGTATAGTGCAAACACTATACATTGTAAACACTATACATTACATACTATACATGTAGCAAATGGCTACATTGGGGATAAGTACTGTATTTGATCAGTACTGTGGTTTAGCAGCAGAGAGTGCAGAAGTGCAGTTTAAAACAGCAATAAATATGACTGTACGGTTTGTAGCAGCGTAAAAACCATAACAGAGAGTATTGTGTGTTTTTATAGAAGAAATATCAGTAAAGCTAGAGTAGCTTTGTACCTACTGTACTGATCCAACGATTATTGGGAATTTCATGGGCAAAATAGTCTTCCCTTGCTGACATGGCCTGCTAGATAGCCTGTCTGTCAACAGTAACCAAGATAGCGGATTTGATTTGTTTGAACTGTTGAAGCCAGACAAGAAAAGGTAGCTTTATCTGTGCAGCTCTAACCGTGTTATTGCTATAGCTTGTTTAGCTGGGAAGGCATTATTTAAGGAGCTGGAACAGTAGTCATCACCAGGATGCTAGACTCACAGAAGCAACACTATAATTAATTTTTTTATGAAGGTTTTTATGAAACTGTTTTATGAAATTGTTGTTTGGTTCTGATTGATGCCATTTATTAATTCACTTTTTGTCAATATTTGAAACTCTTCTTTTTCACATCTGCAGTCACACAGGTCATAAAGAGAAGTAGAAAGTTTGTTCACTAGTGGTACCAGACTTTTGGACCCCACTGTATCTGTCCTTTCACTCAGTCACAGGAGTTAGACTTGCCCTAGACTTGCCTACAGATGGCTGTAGCAACACTGACCCGCTCACATTGCTTAGGCAATGCTTAGGACCACTCAGGAGTCTGCAAGGTTGATTTTGCTGCTTCTTCCCAGAATCACAAACAATATACAATGCAGTGACAAGAGTAAGAAATGCCTCACAGACTTGGTCAGCTTGGTCGTCTGTAAACTAAACCACTTCTAGGTCATTTATCTGCTTGTGTTGACACGGGTCCTCTCTGGCTAACTGTAATCGCATCCCATTTAATTCCCATTCTAATCCTAAATGCTTGTGTAAAGTAAAAAGGGCCCCTTACAGTCATGCGTGAACACAGCACAGCACACAGTGTGAACAATGTGAAATTCTTTCTCTGCATTTAACCCATTCACGACTGCTACTTAAATGTGTTCTGCCACGGAAAGCTGGTGGATTTCATGAGGTAGCAGTGAGCAGAAGTAAAACAATTCAATGACGTGAATAAAAATGATGAGTGCTGATACTAATGTCAAATATGTGTAATGACTACAAGTTATTAGATCTTCAGAAGCCATATTTATTTGATTAGTCTATCTGGCTTTCACAAGGCTAGTGATTCTCACACACCGACCCCGGTGTCATCCATGCATTATATCAAAACCCGGGAGAGCTAGCTAAGGCGACAGATTCAATTCTGTTAAACCACAGGACATAATAGGCATTCCTCTCATTCCTAGCAGAGCTGAATGGGGCCAGGTTCTCTGGTAATGATAGTCGAGAGGCGACGAAGCTTCATAATACATGTCTCCCAAGTAAAATGCTTTACGACTCAGAAGGACAATGTGTGACATTTAGCCAGAGATAATTCCCTCGATTGTATTCATAAGTTTCAAGGTAAAAAAAGAAGAAAGGAAATGAATGCCAATGGCAGAGGAGCTTGAGCGGACAGATTTTCAAACAACAGACTTTCACGGGGATCAAGAGCAAGCAATCTTTTTAATACGCACAAATCTGCACCAGCCAAAGAGCTCGAACAAATGTCCTAATGAAGCTTCCACACCTTCTAATAATAGTGGAGACATCTAAGCTCTTAATAATGGAATTATGAAAAAGCAGGTTATATTCCAAACTACCTTCAAAGTAAACTGAGTGCCCCATTTGTCTTGAAGCTTTGTACAACTTTAAAGCTCCTTCATGCCGAGTCACGTGGAATGCTGAGTTGGGTGTTGAAAGCTTCCTTTTTTATTCCATTTAATTTTTGATTTCATGCACTATATTGATCCTGGAGGAAATAACTTGAGTCCTCTGTATTTAACCCATTCACCTGAATGAAGCTCTGGGCTGCTAACACTGGTGCCTGGGGGTAAGGGTGGGGGGTGGGAAGCAGTGTGTGGGGATGATACCTTGTTCAAGGGTACCTCAGTGGTGCCACTGGCAGTCCTGGGACTCGAATCCAGGGCTTTCTGATGGCAGGGGTAACTCCCTAACCACCAGGCCACCAGCTGCTCTAAAAAGCACCTTTCATTCATTCATTTATTCATTCATTTACTTCATATATATGTAAGCTATGTCTACCTGCTGAGGAGTTGTTTATCCTTGAGTTGCCTTATTGCTAAGCCTTTGGCTTGAGTTGCTTTGTCATGGTCAAAGGTGACTGCTTTGTTAGCACTTCACACTTCTCTCCTGTTCACACCTTGTAACATTCTTATTGTTTCCTGGTCTATTAGCAGGTGCACTCATGCATTTGTTAATGTCTGTTCCGTGTGAGTATGTTTTGATCATAGCCCTACCTTAGCCCTGCCCTCTTGTTCACCTGTTTCTTGTTCCTGTCTTTGACCCTTCCCAGGTGTTCTCATTTCCTCTATTAGTATAAATATCCCTTGTTTTTCAATCTTTGTTCATGGATCATACTGTCCTTGGTAAAACATGCTTTGAATTGTGAAACATGCTTCTAATTCTCTCTCTCATTTTCAGTCCCGTCTCTTGTCCTGCCTAGTGTCCAGTTTCCTGTCTCATCTTCCCTCTCATCTCCTGTCCTGCCCAGTGTCCAGTCTAGTGTCTGATCTTCCGTCCTGACTCTTTTTTCCCAGTGTCCAGTCCTTTGTCCTACTTATTCATGTCATTAACTAACTTACTAAACTCTGGTAGAATCATGGTCTACTTGCAGCTCTTACATTTACGACATTTAGCAGATGCTCTTATTCAGAGCGACATACATTAGTGCTCAAGTGGTCCATATCTGTTCATCAAAGACAAGGCCAAAGCAATGTTGAGCATAGAGTTTCAATTGAAAGAGGAAAGGAAGCACACCGAACCCTTCATGTTTTAATTTGCATGACAAAGCTAGGGCTCGTCCAGAATATAAACCCAGAATATAAATCTCATGCACCCAAAATGAGAATCGTAGCCCTAGACCAAAGAGTTGAACCCTTAATTTTAAGTCTAGAGTTGATAATGTGAGGAACAGGTTTTCTTGAGGACTACAAAAGCACTCTCACTCTGGATAAGAGAATCTGGCAAACACCGTACACATTAAAGCACAAGCCCTTCATTAAAATAAATACATTGAGTGAACATTTGACTGGTAATGTATGCAACGCCGCTCGGTTTTGAATACTTTTTGACTTTAGATAAGAAATTTATTCAGCATAAATTTAACTAGAAGAGGTACGAGTAAGCTCACACTGGGCTACATCTGTGAATATATATGAAATAATTCATTGAAAATGCAAAAATTATTTATATATGGTGCTCTCTCTGGTGTGTGCTGACTGCCTGAAGATCAGGCAGTGATTTTGATTACCTTGGGCTGGATGAGACCTTGCAGCATGTTGATGCACTGCATGATGACGAAGGCCTCCAGCATCTCCATCTTGAAGTCCAGGGACTGGACACTGAAGCGGTAGAGCTCAGGAAAAGAACTCGAGAAAAGTTCACGCAGCACCTCAGCTTCCTGCGCAGAACGCTTCATCAGCCAACCCTACACACACACACACAGACACACACATAGATTTTAATAGCCTATATATATATATATATACATTAAACCCCCCACTTTTACGCGGATCAGGAGTTGTGGATTCAGTCACACGTAGCTTTTTTTTTTAACCGAACTCATAGTTTTACGTGGAAGTTCCCACAATAGCACGGAAACTGCAAATATCCTCCGCCTTTTTTTTGCTTTTTTGTGGCAATAAATTACTTGTGTTTGCATACAAGGGGACCTGTTCTCTTTGCCGCTGTGTCCCAATACATTTGTCCCATGACCTTCTGAGTTGCATATCTCATTGGGGAAAGCACTCAGACACTTCTACCTCCACAGTTCGGTAGATCTCCAGGGGACCTATCCAACGAGCCCTCATTAGTATTTTTAGCCTCAGTAGATTAGGTGTTATTCCCTGAAAACCGTTCACCTCGCTGCAGTGTCCCAATACTTTTGTCTCGCAACCTTCCAAGTTGCTTGGCAGGGAATTTAAACGAACAGAGGCAAATACGGGTTTACCTTTACATTTCCTTTAAGCGTAATTCAGTTTAGAATGACATTTAAGTTTTCTAGGAGCATATTTTGGGGCGTATTTAGGGTTTACACTCTAAAAATTGGCATTTTTTTTTACCAAAACATAACGGTTTTCACTGCTCTTTTGGTGCATTTAGAACCATCCCTATGTAATAAGATATGTAATGTAAAATTGTACAAAAGCACATCTATATATCATTTTTTGTTCCATTATTCCATTATTCTGTTCCATATGAAAGTAACTACCAATAAAAAATAATACCACCACATATGAAACCAAATTAAACAAGACGCAAAATACAGATTATATGATTATGAATGGTTTAAAAGTATTTTACTAATGGTTATGAAACAGGTCAAAAAAATAAAAAAAAATGTATCATGCCATTTAAATAAAAAGGGCACCAGCAACCTATCAGGTAAATATAAGTATTTGATATGGTTGAAAAATGGTACACTACAGTGCAGTAAAGGTGTCCAGTGGCTGTAGGAAGTTAATGTGACATCAGAATTTGACATGACACAGTTCAGGAAAAGAAATGTTCATCTGATAGCCCTTACATTATCATATGTTACAAAAAAGCATCACATTTCTAGTACAACATGGGTAGTTCCAGCCAGCAATCTGTAGAATCCTACCAGGAGTGGAATATTGGAAACAACCACAGACAACCATAGAAGTCAGTAGCATCCACACCAGGATTCCGATTTTCATTAAAGATACAGACTGACTGATTTACTGCCTAATGTCTGTTGCCTCAAAAAAGCTGATCACAGTCTCGATACTTCAGAGTAAGTTTTGCAGGCAGACATGTGGGATTAAATCTCCATGATATAAACTTTCCAAGCAAACTTTGGTCCAGTTTATTTAGTTTAAAAAAATCCAGCATTATGTTGTGTGGCAGAAGGTTGAGTCCACTTGTCCCTCAAATCAAACCAAGGTAATTCTGACTCATCTCCTGTGATAAAATGATGAGTAATCATTTCTATTCTGATGGAAGTGGTCCCTTTCAGGACGACTATTCCTCATTGTCAGTACACAGTGCCAACGAATGGTCTGATAACGAAGAGGATGATGTAAATCATACACTATGGCCTTCAAAGTGACCAGGTCTCAGCTCAGTTGAACCCCCGCAGAACATTTTTAACCAACACTATTCTGGACAGTTCTCTCCACCAAAAGCAAATGAAGGAATATCCTTTAGAAGATTGGAAAGGAATTCTATCCCTCCAACACAGTTTCAGCAGAATCTATGAGAGGATGCACCAAAGTTGTTTTGCAGGTTCTTGGTGGCCCAACTCCTCACAAAGATACTTTATGTTGTTTGTTCCTTGGCCACTCATCTGTATCTACACGGAATAATATGCCTCATTAAGAATTACACTGAATAAGAATAGAATAGAAGTGAATAGAAGATATATCGTCGCTAGTGTAACAAAATGTATCTTTAAAATAAGAAGGTACAAGCATTCCTAACATTCCATGCAAGTTAATGTAACAAAGTTAACTTACTATGTATTAAAGGATGCACAGACTAGTTGACAAAAAAAAAAAGTCTGTGCTGTGAGCAGCAGACAATAAGTCGAGGAGCAGGTAAAGAAGTAGTGTACAGCAATTACTAGTGTATAGTACGAACAGACTGGGTAGTAAACTGCAATCCCAGAGAGGGCACAGACATTTCAGGCAAAACAACCTGCCCCAGGCATGTGATGTGTACACAAAAAAAACCCTAAAGAGGTTTTATCACTCTTACATGCATGGCCTTGCATTTTCCCTCTCTATTAAGGATCTCCCTGTAATGTCTGGATTTACTTCAGGCAAGGCTAAAGTTAGTATTCAGATGTTTCAGATTCAGATTTTCCACCCTAAATTGTGTAACTACGACAGTCTGGTGCCTGCACAGCACTGAAACTGCTGCCCCAAGCAACACAGAAAGTCAACAGATCAAATGAGAGCAAAAAAACAACACAAAACACAGAGGCTATAAATGCTGAGAACATGTCCTTAATGCAGTGAAGAAATCAAGCCTCAACCCAATCTTAATGTAACTTGTTGGTCTGAGCTGAAAGTAAAGGTTTTGATAGTTTTGTGTTTGTCCCCACATCTCCAAGAAAGAGTCAGGGCTATAGCCTACTTTTGGTCTCAATTATTTTTGAGATCTAGGGCAACTCATGAAACATTCAGGGCTATAGTTCCAGATGCCCAGGCCTTTCCATGCCCTGGTATAAAAGTTTTTTGGTTCAGTGACTCTTATTGATTACAATGGTTCACTGATATGAGAGAGAATAACAACTTGCTACTAGCATTTAGCTTTTAGTGGCTTACCAGAGCCTGTTAAGGTCATGCTTCCAGGAGCTGTGGTGATTTAAGAGTGCAGTTAATATCAGAACCCGTATAACCCATGTCTGTCCGACCAAATATTATTAGACACAATCTGCCAAACCCGACAATATTTCTGTAAATTATTTCTTTCCTGACCCAAATCCATGTGTTGGTTACGGGTTGACCCACCCATCATCAGTCTGTGTCCTACCAGACTCCGCCTCAGACGTCACGCCCACGGAATGTTGGCTAAACGTCTGATGCATATGGTACACTTAACTGGAAACACTTCAGGAATGTCGAAGTCGTCATCTGA